>APFE031376827.1:152720-199843 GCA_000404065.3 Pinus taeda
AGAGGTTAG
Organism: Pinus taeda; assembly: GCA_000404065.3. Lineage (NCBI taxonomy): Eukaryota > Viridiplantae > Streptophyta > Pinopsida > Pinales > Pinaceae > Pinus > Pinus taeda. Next base: position 152,730 of record APFE031376827.1, read on the forward strand.
AAGCTGAACTTTTGAGGGTAAATGCTAGTGAAATCAAGACTTCCTATTTGAGCTTAAAAGGAGAGATCACATACCTTTTTGGCTTCATTGGGGAGTGAGTGAAGCTTGTCAAAGTAGAGGAGACTTCTTGTTGGACCCTGGGAGGAGCTTGTACAACGTCAAGGCAAAGGTTGTAAAGTTCTTCTCTTTTTGAATTAATACAATCAAGCTCATTTTTCTCAACAAGTATCTCATGTTATTTGTTTCATGGACTCCTTGACTTTCATGTTAAATATGTTTTATAATACTAGTTATTCAGGTGCTATTTAATCGTTTGCCTTGTTTGTGTTTGCAGGTTTGTGACAAAGGAACTTACTTGGATCGAAGGAGCAAAGGCATCCCCAAACTTGCGTGGGACATGAGGTAGGCCTTAAACACATTTGTTTGCCATTATTTATAAAGTGCATTTAGAGAAAGATAGTGTCTGGTTGGTTTGCTTGTCATTAGGTCTTCATTAGATTCTAGGAAGGTCTATCTTGTCTGCAAGATCGACTCATTCCGCGTGACACAATTATATGATAAAATATCCAAATGTTTCTTTGGAGTACAAGAGGTGGAATATTTGGGTACTTAGTTAGCTCATAGCTCATCGTATCATCCTCAATCTAAAGGTAAAGCTAAGATAGTGAAACAATGTTTGGAAGGATATCTTTGTTGCTTTGTATCTGATAAATAGACACAATGGGTCAAGTGGTTGCCTCTGGATGAATGTTGGTATAACACTTCCTTTTATATTGCAGCAAAAATGAACCCATCTATGGCTCTTTATGGATATCCTCCACCGTCCATTACATCATATTTAAAATAAAATTCTAAGGTTCAAGCAGTGGAAGATCACATCGATCATCAACAACAAGTTCTCAAACTCTTAAAGGATAACCTCACTTTGGCGCAAAATATAATGAAATAACAGGCAGATCAACATCGCAACGAAAGAAGTTTTGATGTAGGTGACTGGGTATTTCTCTGACTACAACCATAGAAACAAATGTCCCTCAAGCAAGCTAAGAAGGATAATAAGTTATCACCAAAGTATTATGGTCTGTACAAGGTGTTACAAAAGATTGGTACTATGGAATACAAATTTGAGCTTCCTACATCTTCCCGAGTGCACCCAATTTTCCATGTTTCATGCTTAAATAAGGTTATAGGTGAGAAGATCCCAATTCAAACAATAATGCCAGAAATTGACAAGGAAGGAAAAATCATGTTGGAACCAGAAGCAGTCACAAAAACAAGAAACCGACAGCTACGAAATCGATCAATTTTAGAGTATCTCATCAAGTGGAAGAACTTACCCGCTGAATATTCCACATGGGAGGATGATAATTTTATACAGAAGCATCCAGAACTACTGAAGCATTGAGGACAACACTTTTGGAAGGACAGGGGCATGTTAGGTCCCTATATTACTAGTGTAACCTTTATTGTTATTAGTGCAACCCCCTTATTGTACTATTGTGCCCATATAGTCCCCATGTTGTTATTATTATGTCCCATAGAAGCCCACTGTTGTTATTGTTGTGCCCCTACAATATTATTGTTATGTAGGCTTTGATTGTATTGGGACCCCTTAGACTCCTATATATAGAAAGTAGGTCTTGTCATTTGTATCATCCAAGAATTATTCATTTGTGTAATGTAAAGGAGGTTGTCCCCTCGAAGAGGTTGATTTTGAAGTTGTTGGTCTATCTTTTCTTCTATTTTGTGAGCTGATTTCATACCAGACATAGCGTTTCACCCCATATGAGCCTTCTTTGTGTCTGCATTGCATGGCGTCAATGCCTCCTTTGCACCTGTGTTGGCACTTGTTCATGCACAAGTTTGTCTTTGCCTTGATTTTCTCTCTGATCAACCTTGTTCCTATTGCTCTTCCTTGTATCTTTGAGTGTCTTATGGTCCCTCTGAAGCCTCCATTTGGTTTGCTTTTGTTTTAGTACCTTTGATAAGGATTTGTTTGAATTTTTTCCTTTGTTCTTATCATTAGGTTGTTTGCAAACTGGTTTTGTTTGATCATTGAGTGCTTAGATGAATTGGTGTTCTAGTCATCATTCTAAAAATCTTGTTTGAATCAGTGATTAGACTTTGCATCTCAGTTTTCTTCATTTTTGAAAATTAAGTGACTTGCTAAGGAAAAGCTTTGCATTTGCATTTAGGGTTTTGTGTGTGCATCGAAATTGGAACAGTTGCAATGAAAAGAGAATTTCATTTTGCATATTTTCTGTTGCATACTCTTTTTCTCTTCCCTTAGATAGATTTTCATTAAATGAGAAATATTCCATTTCCTCATGCTCGTTTGCATTTTAGGATATTAAGGTGACATTCGTGGTGAGACCCAAAACTAAAACTTAGTTGAAGATAAACAGTAAAATTTATTGAATCAACCTAAGGAGCATTTGTAACATTAACACAAACATTTAGAGGTCTAAGCTAGAGACATGTTCTGATGTCGTTAAACATAGGAGTTGTCATCATTTTTTAGCATTGTATCCTAGGGGTGAAATCTTATTCCATGTACGTGAGTGTATAGGATTGTTCTCCACGCACCTTTGGGTATATTAGATGATGCTCCATGCACGTAAAGTATATGAGAACACTCTCATCGAAGAGTTATGAATTACATATCACTACTACAGACTGTACTTCCATGTACTGTCGAGTATATTTTGGAATTCCCCTACAGGTTATTATCCTCACCATAGGTAACCGAGTTGTCTGCCTTGTGTACCGTGATACACAAAACACAACATTCAGGGAGATTTCCTGCACACATGTTAAGTACTTGGTTCTCCAAGGTGTATATTGCAGTTCACAGTTTCTTGGTAATCCTTTATGCCTAATTTACCCTCTTTTGGATTTATTTTTGTGTTAATTTATAAAATTTCTTATCCAACGTGGAAGAACAAAATCCCCCACTTAGTCGTTCACGTAAAATGCAAAATAAGCCTACACTTCCACCAGAGGTTACTCCTAGTGGTCATCAAAAGCATAATAAGACACAAACTACCGAAACAGGAAATTAGGGAACTACTTCTGGTCCTCCTCCTGAATCTGATCAACCATGATCATCTTTCCCTTTGAGTATTGAGCCTAAGATTACATCTACTTTTGATGATGAATCTGACACAATCGAAACAGAAGACCCTGAAAGATCATTGCATGAGGTTATTGAACCTAACTTTCTTGAGTTAGATAATTTGCTTCCTGAGGTTGTAGAACCTCAGGAATCTCAGCCATCCTCACTTGTTACTTTAGGTCCTTCGCCTTCTCTTCCTTTGTTTGAGACAAAACCTCCAACCATATATCTTGGACCTAACGATCAACCTCTTCCATAAAGACTTATGAGTATTGAAGAGATCCCACAATAGGAGCCTCATCCCTCTACTCTTATTCATTGGAGTGGACTTCATTTTTGTCAAAATGATCTTCTTCCTCCTCTTCATAATCCAACACAAACTCTTTTACCTGACTCTTTAGACTCACCCGCGAATTTCTCGCGTTAATCATCATTGAGATTGTTAATCATGACTAGATCTGATTTGACCTCCCAACCTATGTCCACCACTATGGTTAAGACATAAAATGTTGCTTCCTTATCCATGTTTACAAAATCACCTGAGGCACATATGTATGGTGGCCCGTCTATCCCACCTAGCTATCAATATTTATCTGATATCTTCTCTCGTGAAACTTCCAGTCTTTGGACCTCTCCCATGTCATGCATTTCGGGAATTCCATCTGGTACTTCTATTATTAATGCTACACAACGTGCTCCTTCTCCTCCATGTACACCTACAGTTGAACAACAAGTTAGCACTTATGTTAGTGGGAAAGGTTATATTCAACAACCCAACTCACCTTATGTTGGGTGCCCTCCATCTAGATTGCTGTTTCCTCCATCACCCCCTCCTCCTATAGTCGGGGGGGACCTATTGTTGGTATACCTAAAATTTGTAATCAACCTTATTATAATCCTCCTTATCCTCAGATGGCTGCCAGCGTTTGGCAACCTACTTTTCCCGTCCAACCCGGTTCATTTTGGGACCAATTGTTGAGTCCTCAACATGTGTCGTCTTCATCTCAAATTCCTACTCATTCGTTCGTACCTCAACAATTTAAAATACATGTAAGTCAACCTTTATAGGTTTTTTTTCATCTCAATCTATTCCGTCGATATCTAGTATCCCTCATGTTACAATTACCCAACCTTCACAAGGTACCTTACAGTCTCAACCACTTGGGAAAGGTACTCCTTATATTCTGATAGGATAGAATGTGTATAGTATGGCACAACCCCAACCGAACACACCTTATGTCACAATGATGCAAAATCCCACAGGGCAACATTATAAACCTTGTCAGTGTGTTCCTAAAGTGCCTTTTCAAGGCCAACATATCTAAACCTAGCCATTCTATCATTTGCAGGGTTATCATGGAGCTGGTCAACAAGGTTACACATATCATGGTTACTAGTATCCTCTTTATTATGGTGCCCAAGTTCCTCTTTATCAGAACCCTCCATATTTAGGAACACACGTACCTATTGCTTAGTCTATTACCTCTTATCTAGGCTATCCTCCACTAGATTTTAATCGATAGTTACCTTATGTGGCAACTCTTAAATTACCAAATTTGACTCGGCTTAGCAACGATCCCAACGCTCATTCGCCTTGGTGTCTGGTAATTCCTACTAAATTTCCTTCTGATATCCCAAATTTCAATGGGAATCCTGGAGAAGACCCATGTTTGTCCAATTTAATGTCCTTAAATTGTCAATCATAAATTATCAATGAGGGCAGGTATACTGATGAAGCACATGTGCATTATATGTGCTAGAATTTATTTGATGTCGTTATGTTCCTATTAGAGTCTAAACTTTAGAATTAGTATGGAGATGGTATTGTTGATTATATTAATCTATTGATCCCTAAAGTTGTTAGCTAGTCTTCTTAGGAATTATTCTATATTGAATCAATATATGGATGATATGAGAGTGATTCTAGACTTTACGTGTGTTAAACTGTTTTGGATTTTTGTCTTGAATTTTTATGCTGCAACCATATCTAATTTACTATGTGCAGGAGAGACCTATTCTATCAAATTGTAAATGAATAATGTCTGAATTTTATTGCTAAGGAAAAGGCTCTCACTCTTTTATTTATTCAACTTCACCCAAACAAGACATTCTGAAAAGCAACTATGCTATGAAATGAAACAGTTGAACTACACTAAATATAAAACAAATGAAAATGGTCACACTGTACCAGATAAAAAGAAAATAAAATGACAGAGTTAAGCTAGGTATAAAGCAAAGGAAATTTCTTATGCATACAATGATTTAATGTTGGATTCACCATACTGCATTTCAACACATAAAACAGAGCATCTATGATTAAGTACTAAAAGAAATCTAAGTGAAATCGGTTAAAGACCTGTACTGGTTGTAGGGGCCCTCCACAAATCAGTCGACAATCTCCAATCAACGCAGCATATAGCAAACATAAAACCAATGTTATTACTTGCAAACGAGTCTTAACAAACTGTTCTAAAAAATTACATAAATCGGCGTGCACCCAAAACACACAGTGGCCATAGTTTTTATAATACTTCTCGGCATAACAGTATGAGCATTTCAAGCCTAAATATACTTATTTTGATCAAACTATATCGCTAAATAATCGATTTGCTATTCAGAAAAGCAAATCGATAAGATTTCGTGAAAACTCGAACTTTGTCCCGACGATAATCTTGTAGTTGACTTTGGGGTTGACCGTGTTATCATGTGACCTTCTTGATGAATTGGTTCAAGGGAATAGGAAGGAATCCACGAGGGGATTATTCCTTATCCATCCGTATATTTCTTTGTTGAGTTGGAGCTTCTAAACCCTGTGAACAATGGAGGCAGCTACGGAAATCCGAATTAGCTGTAGAAACAGGCCAATTTCGTAGCCGAATGCATACTTTAACAAAACAATAAGGTATATAGACAAATATGAAGAAGAAAACATATAAATGCTTACCTTTAACAAAACCTTGTGTCTATTGCATTATTTAAGTGATAAGTATAGGAAAAAGGGAAGAAATATAGGCAAAAAAGGTGTCAAGGTAAGACAATCCTTTGACTCTACATTCCCCCATGCTGGAGGTTTTGTATGTCCTCATACAATTCATCATTGTCAGTCACTTGTGCCTTCTGATCATCACCTCCAGGATTCATTTTCTTCTTCTTTCTGGAAACCACTGGCATCCTTAGTTTTCTCATGAGGATTTTATATTTTAGGTTGATAATTTCTCTTTTCATTGCCCTGTTTTCCTTCTTCAACTTTTTGTTCTTTTTATACCACAAACTAAAATGAAGGATGAGGTTGTCACTTTTTGCAATTTGAATCTCACTTTGTGCTTTCAATGTCTGATTTTCATTCTTGAGACATCTATTCAATGTCTCCAGCTCAAAAATATCTTGCTTGGAAACATTTGATGCCGAAGGTTCTTGTCGTTCATTGAACTGATTGCTCCCTTCTTCAGGACTTTGAATTGTTTCTTTAGTTGTTGTCTCTTTTATTTCTAATCACTCTATGTAGTCATAAATATCTTGTTGAACAAGGCCAACACCTAGACTGTTCACTTAGATCCTTAGAAGCGAACTGCAAGGTGGTGGTGACACTCTCGGTGATAATTTTGTTGATCCTCTTGGGGAACCTTTAGGGTTTTCAGTTGGCTCATTTTCCTTGAGATCAATGTATTCCGTAGCTTCTGAGACTGCTTGTTACATTTTGCTCAACCTTGTACTCCTCCTTAGTCTTGAGGTCTGTAATCACTGTGCTTTACTTCTTTTGGTTTTTGGCTTTTCTTCTTGAGGAAGGGTCCCGGTTTGTGGTAAATCCTTTTTTCTAAGATTTCCTTTTTTCATTGTCTGTAAAATATCCACTATGGGTAGTTCATCCTTTGAAAATTCTGATTAAGTCCGGGGTTCCTGTTATTTTATTTCTTCCATTGTTATCTTCCTTCCCCTGAGGGTCCTACTGCTGCTGGGATGTTCAGGAGATCTTTCTTCAAAATGGTTCCTCGCCAGAAAATTTTCCCAGTTATCCCCTACACTCCAAAGGTGGAACTCAACCAAGATCTTTATCAAACCATGATGATACATGGTATTATCTATGAATTTAATTTTCTTTTGAATGTTCATGGACATTTTCTTGGGACTATGCACGAGATAATAAGGAGCATTCATTTGGTGATCTTCAAGAAAACGCATCATTATCCTAACATGGTAGAAATACATATATCGAAACCGACCCTCACAAGTGATAAATTTTTTAAGTACGAGTAGTAAATTCCTCCATTTGCTCTTAAGGGTTGTACTAGGAATACCTTTCTTGAAGACAATGGTGTCCATATTTGGATTTTTTAGCAAGACCTTCCAATCTTCTCCATTGATTCCCCTATTTTTGAACCATTTCTTTTCACTTGTAGGCAATTCAGTAGCTTCTGTGATAATGGACTGCGTTATGGTGACCTTAATGTCTCTTATTTCAACATTTTTTTCCATCAAACGAGTGTGCAAAAGTCTTTGTCACTTCCTTGTGAAAATCGTCGAATTTTTCTATGAATTGAAACCATTGTTTCTTTTACAACAACTTCCTGGTCTAAGGATATACCTCCAAGAATTTCTTCCCTGTTGGCTCGGTTCGGACAATAACACCCATTATGGATGATGCTTTGCCACAAGGACTGGTTACTTTGACAAGAGAATGGTGTTGGCAGGGTTTTGTTTAGTGGCAGAGAGACAGAGTGGCTATGTGAGTTCGGAGAAATGCAAGAACAGGTGGATTATAATGAGGGTTTTCGAAATTAATTTGACCGTTGGGATGCATTTAAAATAATAATTCGGTGGTTTGTTCAGCATATTCGAAATGAGGACGTGACAGGGTTTTTAAGTGGTGGATTATGATGTTTATGATAAGCGACCATCACCCTTAAATTGTAATGATTCCGTTTAATTTTTGGCAGTATTATGTCCTCTTAGTCATATATGCAATATATCAATCCCTATTGCTAAATTAAAGTAGCACATACCTTTGATTCACTTTGCTAACCTTATTTGTTGTTCTAAGATCTCTTGCATGTACTTTGCTCTGTCAATTATCATTCAATTCGAATCACCAAGTGTCCCTGTTAAGTAGGCTTAAAAAAAATTATTAGGCTGCACAAACTCGTCTTAGCTACAGAAACTTGTCCGAGCTGCGGAAAGTTGTTGATTCTGCAGCTGAGAAAAAAACTTTAATAAAGGAACTTTGTTATTTTCTTTTTGAAAATAAAATTTAAAGTGCCAACAAAAAATGGTTTTCACTTCAAATTTTCTGTATAAACATGCCAAGAGCATGTTGGTTTTTGTTTTCTGTTTGTTTTTTTTTTAATATATTATATATATATATATATATATATATATATATATATTTATATATATATATTATATATATATATATATATATATATATATTATATATATATATAATATATATATATATATATAATAGATATAGATATATGAAAGTAAAACTGAGTAAAGTTTATAAGGTGGAAAAGAAGAAGAAATCTTCTTAAGCATCTTCAGTTCTGAATTATCTTGGAACATTTGGACAAATTCTTCTTTCGTCAATGGCTTCTCGTAAAGTTTGAGTCGATGTCCATTTACTAAAAGAGGAATTTTCTCTTCATCAATAGTCCTAATTCTAACTGCACCATTGTCAAAGACACTTTCAACTTCATAAGGTCCAAGCTAGTGGGCTTGGAATTTTCCTTTGAAATTTTTGAACTTCGAATCAAAGAGTAATGCCCAATCTTTGGGATGAAATTTTCTTTCTTTAATGTACTTATCATGCCATCTAGATCTCTGTTGTTGAACTAGGCTATTTCTCTGGAGGGCTTCTTGTCTAATTTCATCAAGTTCATTAAGTTTTTTCATCCTTTGCTTTCGTGCTTCTAATAAGTCAAGATCTAACTGGACTGATGTTTTATAGGTATGGATCTGGAACTCTATCGTAAGTAAGACTTGCTTCCCATAAACAAGTTCATAGGGAGTATGTATTGTAGTATTTCTCCATGTAGTTCTATAGGGCCATAAAGCTTCTGGAAGCTTTTCTACCCAGTCCTTTCTGTGTAAATGTACAGTCTTGGTAAGGATTGCTTCAATCACCTTATTTGTAGACTCAACTTGTCCATTAGCTTGTGGATGGTATGGAGTGGACTTCCGATGTTTGATCTTGTACTGCTCCACAAGCTTCTGCACTAATCTGGATGTAAACTGTGTTGCTTGATCTATTATAATGTCTCTTGGAACACCAAAACGAGTGAAAATATCCTAAAAAGAAATGAAACTACTACACTTTTCAAATGGTTCAATGAGTACCTGTGGTTGCAGTGGAATTTCATTTGAAATAGAGGGTTTGCCTATTCTCTGACAGCTATCACATCTATTATCATATTCCTTGGTGTCCATGAAAATGGAAGGCCAATAATATCCTAAAAGAAAGATTTTAAAAGCAGTTCTTCAATCATAAAAAATGTCCTCCACATGGCTCATCGTGGCAAGCTTTAAGTATTTTTGGTATTTCATCCTCTCGAACACATCTTCTGATGATGAGATTTGGTCCTGTCTTGTATAACTCTTCATTTATCCATGAATAATATGTGTTATTGTGGACTATTCTCCTCTTTTCTCTAGGAGACAAATGAAATGGCATTTTTCCTGTAGCTAAGTAGTTAGCAATATTTGCATACCAAGGTGATTTAGTAGATACCGCAAAAAGATATTCATCAGTAAATTTATCCTCTACAGGTTGATCATTATTATCATTCTGAATTCTAGATAAAAAGTCGGCAATTATGTTCTATTTTCTGGGCCTATCTAGAATGGTTATGTTGAATTCTTGTAACAGTGGTTATTCTTCCATTAGTGACTGGTTTATTCATTACGTATCTAATGGAAGAATGGTCTATGTGAAAAAAAACTTCATAGCTAGTTATGTAATATTTGAACTTGTTAATGGCATGAATTACAACTAAAAACTCCTTCTCAGTTATAGTGTAATTCAACTTTGCAGGATTTAAATTTTTACTAGTATAATAGATTGCATAAGGAGTAAGATACTTTTGTCCTAACACAGATCCTAAGGCTGAATTTGAAGCATTTGTTGAGATATGGAAAGGAAATTTCCAGTTAGGTCCTTTTAAGATAGGTGCTTCAGAAATTCTCTTTTTCAAAGTTTCAAAGGCAGCTTGACATTTAGAATCCCAAATGAATTCACAGTCCTTGGTAAGTAATTTAAAAAGTGGAGATGCAATTTTTGTGAAGTTTTCTATAAATCTTCTATAGTTTCCAGTAAAACCAAGAAAACTTCTAACATCTCAATGACAATTTGGCATTGATAACTTAGAAATGACCTCAACTTTAGATGAGTCCACCTTAATTCCTTCTCCAGAAATATGGTGACCTAAAACAATTCCTTCGTTAAACATCATGAAACATTTTTCATGGCTTAATGAGAGATTTGTTTCTTTACATATTATTAATACTTTTTCTAAATTCTCCAGTGCTTCATCGAAAGAATCCCCATAAACTGTGAATCCATCCATGTACACTTCCACACAATCGTGAATAAGATCAGAGAAAATTCTGAGGACTGCTCTTTGGAATGTTGTTGGAGCATTGCATAATCAAAAGGGAAGTACTCGGTAAGCGTAAGTTCCCCATGGACAAGTGAATGTGGTTTTATCTTGATCTTCAAGGGCTACTCGAATCTGGTTATATCCGTTGAACCTGTCCAAGAAGGAAAAATATTGTTTTCCTGCTAATGTGTCTAAGACCTGATCTATGAAAGGTAGTGGAAAGTGGCCTTTTAATGTTGCTTTATTCAATTCCATGTAATCGATGCATACTTTCCATTTTCCATTTTTATTTGGAACGATTACTAGGGGTGAAACCCACTAACAATTAGATATCGGATAGATGAAAATTACATTTAACAACTTTTGCAATTCCTCCTTAACAATTTCTTTTAAATTTGGGTTCATTATTTGTTGAGGTTGTCTAACTGGTCTTGCACTTTGTTCAATGTAGATATGATGTATGCAAGTTTTGGGATCAATCCCTCTCATATCAGTGTATTCCCATGCAAAAGCAGAAGAATGTTTCTGTAAAACTTCTACCAATTGATTCTTTTGTAATTCTTCCAAGTTTTCATTAACATTCAAGGTTTTACCTGGAAATATTTCTATCAAAGAATTCCCAAATTTTTCCATGGAGAGCAATGATACCTGTTTAGATAAGAGATACTCATTTCAATTACGATCATAATGTGAGGAAGATTCATTATTTTCCAGTAGGTTTAAAATTTGGTCTTCCTCTCTTACTTGTTCAGTAGTAAAATAGGTTGTACATCATCTTCATCATCTATCCATTCTTCATTCTCTATGTCTATTGTTGTTCTTGCAGGAGGGTTTAATGTAAAAAAAAATGTAGAATTTCCATCTGAGATAAACATGTCACCTGATCTACAACCAATGAAAGCATCAGCTGTGGCTAACCAAGGCCTTCCTAGGATTAATGGATGTCCTCCTAAATTATTCTTGGGTCTTAGGACCATGAAATCAACAGGATATTCCCAAGAATCTAAGGACACACAAACATATTCCAACACACCATCAGGTTTAATCACATACCTATCTACTAATTGTAATAAGGTTGGTGTGTATTGAAGGTTAGGAAGCCTAAGTGTGTCCATAACTTGTTTACTCATTATATTTATGGCTGCTCCTAAATCAATCAGTGCATTTGGTATTTCAGTTCCATTGATGTGAATTTTTACAATGGGGCTTCCTGGATCTAAATATTTTTGAATTATCGTCTTCCCCATCATAATGTCTACAATTTTTCCGACTAATTGAATTCTTTTTATGTTTTTTTATTTTTCTTCCTAATCTTTGGGTGCTTAGTTCCTTAATTGTTTTCGCAAAGATTGGTATTTCTTTTATTGCTTGTAATAAAGGAATCTTGATACAAACATTTCTCAATTTGTCCATCATATTGTAATTAGGAAAGATAATTTGTTTTTCTACTCCTTCGTCAATTTTCAACCGTTCAAGGAAAGGTGGTCCAATTGATACCGAGGGTTGTTCTATGATGGGAGTATTTATTGGAACATTTTCTGTTTGTTTATTCTCTTTTTGAGGAAGAGAGGTCTCTCCTTCTTCTGATTGGTTTTTGTGTTTTTGAAAATTTGGTCTTATTTCCTGTATGACAATAGGGGGTTTTCTTTGTAACACTCTTCCAGACCTTAATTGGACATTATTTAGATCTAGTGGAGTTATTACATAAGTTTGAGGATTCTACCCTTCCATGTTGTACACAAGTTGTTGTGGTATTTTATTATTAGGATTCAGAAGTGGTTGAGCGGGTAGTTGATTTGGTTTTTGTGGAAATGGTAGGGAGAGCTGTGGATTTTGGTTTTGAACTTGTATTTGTGGTAATTGATTAGCTTGGGGAGTTTGATTAGATTGGGGTAGAAATTGTGGTGGAAGATAGGATGGTGAGTATTGTTGATATTGAGCATAATCCCCATAAGGATTTTGCCATCCTTGATTCCAAGATTGTGAATGTGGCTGAGCCCAAGGCTGTCAAGATGGATTCCAATTATTTTGTGAAGATTGAGCAAATTTTTGTGGTCTGAACTCTTGTGGTTGATTTGGTTGGGAGTTTTGCCATGGTCTCTTGGCTATAAAGTTAAGAGGGTCTACTTTTTCTGGTATTCCTTCATCATTTAATACAACCTTGAGACCTGGTAAAGAAGACCATTCCTTCGTATCATGATTATATGCACATATGACACAAGTTTCTATGGCTTTTAAATCTAAGGGACACTCTCTTATATCATGTTTCTTTCGACATTTAGGGTAGAAAATATATAATGCAACATTTTCATAATTTTCCTTGTTTTGTATTCTAAGGGTGTCTATTTGCTCACTTAGGCTCCCTAAAATATCTGTCTTAAAGGTATTAAGAAAACTTCCTAATTCTCCCATGCTGTCTGTCCCAACTGCAGATTTATTAATTCTTTATGAGAGAGGGTCTCTAGGACTCCTTCCAACTCGTGCTTTACCCCTTGATATATGTACACATAAATCACAAATATCTGCAAATGGTAGTTGAGAAATATCTCCTTTCCTGTTTAGGTTAAGGAGATCGATCCATTCATCTTTAATAGCTTTGAGCAGGAGGGCTTCTAAAGTTTCCTCGTCCAAATTGTCCATTTTTGCTCTTTTACCATTATAGACAAATCTTTCTACTAAATCTTCAAGATTTTCATCTTCCTTTTGTGTCATTTTGAAGATTTCATCTTTAAGGTTTCTAGGCATACAATAATCTATGTATTTTCCAAGAAAGCCTCTTTCATTTGTCCCCATGTTGTTATAGAATTCACTCCTAGACTCATGAACCATTTTAATGTTGAGTCCTTTAATGTACCAGGGAACAATTTTAATTTTTGAGCATCATGCAGATAGTCATATGATCTGCATAATACCTCAATTTTGAAGAGAAATGTCTATGGGTCTATTGTGCTGTACAACAACCCCCCATTTCATACATTTTTTATACAAAATCATAATATGAAATGGGTCCCTTTTAAAATAAACTTAGATGTGTGAATAAATTGGTAATAAACCTTCATAAGTAAAACCCTTATCAAAAGGATTAATGTAAATGAAGTACTTTAAAAACCTTTTGAATATAAATAAAGTGGGTCTTTAAAAAATTATAAAGTTCTTCGCTATTGCGATAAAGCGCTCACAAGATCGCATATCGCAATAACAAGGGAAACATATATAAAGACAAATTCATTCATTCCGATCCGAAAAGGTAATCACAATCAGATATCGGGAAAGGCAAATCACAAAGCACAATGAAATATCCCCCTTCATTTCTCCGATGCGATAAAGCATATTGCCATCGGCAATCGGCAATAACAAGTCAACACATGATTAAAGGCACACTCGAATCCTCCGATGCGATAAAGCACATAGCAATCGGCGATCGGCGAAATCACATTGACACGGTAATAAAACCTGGACCCATTCCCCGATTGCAATGCATTAATAAGGCGCATATCTCGAGAACATACTTAAAAGGTTTGCATGCATTATATCACCTTTTGGTGATCAGAAATGTTTAAAACAAATATTAAAGCCTTCCCTTTCACGTTACCGAACGTCGATTTGCGGTTTACTTCTGATTATCCACCAAAGAAATCTAAGCCACGCTTGAATGAATCATTCGTCATATAAATGACATGATGGACATTTAAAACCTCCTTTACCACAATTGACAGGTTAAGCGGCTAATCAATGAAGCAGTTAAGAGTAGATCTTTTCATTAGATTTTAGCGCGATGATCTTATTGTGATTATCACCTGCTAATCGACATAATTCCTTCTCATTTTCATATTTGCCTATAGCAGTATTTCTCTGTATCACGCTTTTCCCGTCGCTTTTGCAGAGCTCTATTGAAATAAGAAATTTGAAACAAATGTGGAAGAAATCAAAGAAATCTGCAGCTGCGGCTCCTACAGCAGTAGTGCAACTAGCCAAGGATCCAAGGCCAAGCAAAAAAGGGTTAATCTCAGACACTACATGCCTCGGCCTTGGAAATACTAGTTGGGAGAGCATTTACAATTTAATTGAAGCAGAGGAGCCTGAGGAAATATTGGAAGAAGCTACAACTGACTCAACTAGAAAATCGGAAGCATCCCTCAAAGATTTAGCTTGTTCATATTTACATAGAATAGCAGCATGAGAAAAGATTCTTCCATACACTGACGTAGTGAGATGGGTGGTAGAGGAAATTCCAGTTTCAAACAGAACATTTTGCACAATTAACATGAGGATTTTTGGCTCGTTCCAACCTAATGATCTGAGGAAAATGTATCGCTTGCTTGAACCTGAAAAAAGGTACAACAAAGCCTTCTTGGAAAAATCCGCAAATGAAAACGAGACAGAATCAGCCCCAATTAAGCAGTGGAGACAAAATCCCAAGAATCACAAACAACTGTCATCAGGTAAGTACTCCGTAGACTCATTGTCTTCTCCTTACTGTTATGCCGGGGCTATGATGTGTAGAATGTGGGATGTGATGGATTGAGCAAACATCTTGTCCGACAAATTAGCCACAACAATTCTCGAATTCAAATCAAATACACGTAAAACTACTAGGACCATTCCCCCTTTTTATTGCAATGCTTATATTATGGACACTCTTTGTTTTAACTCTGAATATCTGGTACTTGGATGGAGATGGACTCCCCAGGACCCAAAACCAATCCATATTTATCATCAAACGTTATGGAAAGCCCACTACAAAGATCATTTGTACAGAATTTGCAATGGTTTTATGTTGCCTGTATATTATGCTATTTTTGATAAGCCTGCCCCGAGGAAGCAGGGATAGACTTGACTGTAGTTGGTAATTGGTTCGGAGAAGACAAGTTCACTTATATAAGGCTTTTTGGTAGCCTTACAAGACCCCATTTCCTTCCTCTGTATGTGCCAAATAAGCTGTTAGCTCGAAAATTGGCCTACCAGATAACAACAGAAGGGACATCCAAAACTCTTAGGAATTCTAAGAAGCAGGTATGGCCTACATTTCCTTTGAGATGTGGTGTTTACACTCTTCATGATCTCAAACATGCAGAAAAGGAGGCAAAAAAATTACAAATGCTCAATCTTGCAACCATCCCCAACAGACAATATGATCCTAGAAAAGTTGCCTATAATGTTTTTGAACAAGCCAAACTTGCAAGTTTGATCATGAAAAAGATGAATTTGATGACTTGTTTTCCTCAGCAGAATCATTATTTCAAGTAAAAACATTGGCGAGGATCAGGTATAAAGATGAAGGGCTGGAAACATTCAATAGGCTCAGAGAACAGAGGTTGCAAACTCTGCCTCTAGACTTATTAGCTACCACCCCAGCAATCCAGCCAAGTGATCCTGAACAACAAACTGGTGACAAATCCCCAACTGTGGAAAAAATTCCTGAGAAAGGAAAAGAGCCATAACAGGAAAAAGGCAGTGAACACATGAATATAGATACTCAAATCGATCCCAATCTCCTTAAAGAATGGCAACAGTTCGACTCCATTATAAGAAATCCTGAGAATTCACAGGGTCTTAGTACACCTCAAGTGAAAATTGGTCATAAGACAACAACAAGTACGGTTCCAACTGAAGGAACCAGCGGCCTACCCATGAGCAAAGGTATAGAGATAATTCCTAAAGATCCATCGGATGAAATTGTTTTGCAGATAGAAGAAATACCACCATTAGATGTATTTTACAGTCCTAAGCATAGGGTTGTATTAAAAAGACAAAGGAAAAAGAGAAGGCTTGATCAATCTTCCCTTTTACCTGTACAGACAAAGATGGCTAATGTGGTATGGAAAGAAGAATTCAATCCTTCTGAAGACCTCACAAAAATCTCTCAGTATGCCGGGACCTACTCAGCAGCTATTATGGATAAAGCGTCATAAGTGAGCAATTTACTCAAAGAAAAGGACCAAATAATTGTCTCAGTGAAGGCACAGGTATCTGAAAGACAACAAAGAATATAACAATTAGAGCAGCAGTTAGCAACACAACAGCAAGTAAACAACCAATTAAATAAGAAATTGCTCAAGGAGAAATAGAGGATAGACCAAAGCGCAGTGCAGAAACAAAAGGAATTATCTACAACATTGGCCAAGCTTAAGACAGTGAATGAACAAATGAGTAAAACAAAAGACGAGCAAATCGCTCAATTATCACAACAGATAGAGAAGTTCAAGACTTTTCCTCAACCAACAGAGTTCAGGTCCGAGGCTCTCCAAATCAATAAAGCATTGATTAAGCAGCTAAATTTACTATGTCATAATATTTCCCTTACTGAGCCCCTATGTGAGATTGCTTCATCAATGATTGACAAATCAGTTGATGCCAGGCAGAATTTCGAACAGGCCGATGAGACTATAACCAACTTTCTTGCTTGGTAAGAAACCAGTGATGGGCAAGCCGCAAATCTGCCTAAAATTCTAGAATCACACAAGGAGATTCTTTTCCTAGAATGGCAGTCGCAATTGATGAAAGCAGAAAGGGAAACTTCAAGATGCAGATCAGCAACCAGTAATTTGATTGAGTTAATCAATGATACTCTTTATATGTCTAATTTGATTTCACAGTGCACTCCAGGTAAATTGTCGTCAGCCAAAGCATTGGAACAAACATGCAATCAAGAATTGGAAAAGAAGGAGCGATTAATCGGAGGCATCCAAAGTTTAACCTGGGACACCTTTTGGTTCTTCCTAGTTAAACCATACAGTCAAAGGGAAGCACTCAAATGTTTAACCGATGCAATCAATTACATGATTCCCGAGATTCATGATGCTACGTATTCAGCCCAACTACATTCTCGTCCGAGTCACCCTCCAAAATTGCAACCAATGCTTGCTATCTGCCAGCTCAAGCCAAAGGATGATCGGTCGAAACAATGAATCATGCTAGCGACTGCAAACGAACCTATTTCAAGGAGATCTTCATGATTTGGTTATACCACTTAATAGCATTTTTATTTCATAATTAGTTAGTTTAGATAGTATTTATAGACCCTTTCATGCTTTAGAAAGGGTCCTAAATTTTTGTATAAAACTTGGATTGGGAAGTCACACTATTGCGCTTCTGATATATTTTTATGAAAACTGGGCCTATATTATGAATTTTAATGAAGAACGCTTTGATGAGATATGCACTATCGCTTTTTGTGAAAGTGTTTCTAAGTTAGAAGAAGGAATTTGAATGTGATTGATATCAGGAGAGATCCGAATTACATATGGTACTATTATCTATGTCTTTTCTCCATTCTTTTATATGAATAGACATTTGCTTAATCTTGCTATCATTGGATATATGTATGTGTTTTAACAACGGTCCTTATACTTTTCACTATTGAATGTTTAAGGAGTGTTATTCTTTCAATCATATTTATGTCAATGATATATGAAGAATAGTGTAATAATGTTTTAATGATTACTTTGTTCAACTACTTGAATAAAGTAATTATCATATGAATGAATGTCTTTGTTTACCAATAAAGTCATCTATATGCCTGTTTGTAGATAAAGATCATCAAAAGTTACACTAAAGCATAAATTTCCCGGGATAGATTAGTTGTTTATAATTTTACTTTTTAGAATAAATCATCCATCCATTATCATTAGATAATATAAAATCAACCACTTATCCATCCTATTTACAAACCATTGGGAAACTGGTCCCATTATATCTAGTCGGAGCCACCACACCAAAAGGAATAGGAGTTTCCTTTAAGGTCCGGACCGGGTGGTTTTCCCTAATGTTGATGCAACGATTTTCGAGGCATCAACAGGGTCTTCATTTCTTTTTCCGTGGAATTTAGGAAGAATTGAGGGTGATATATTTTTCATTGTGAGGGTTGTATCTTCATCAAGAATAAGAAATCCAAAAGGATCTTGGTTTCCTCTACCTATACCCCGTCCTATGTTCTTATCTCTGCCTCCTCCTCTACCTCTACCTCTACTTTTGGGTGTGGAGCCTGATTATCTTCTATATTCAAAAGTACCGCCACATTGGACCCCAGTTCAAAATGGGGGCGGCAATGCCGCCCGTAAACTATTCGCTGCAGGGGGGGTCCAGGGGGGGCCGGCGGCTGCGACCTTTGGGAGCCCCCCCCTGGCGAGGGGGTTTCGGGGAGCGCCCCCGAAGCTAAAAACATATGTAAATTTGCCTTGTAAAAGTATAGTAATTTCTAGTCAATCTGAGCCGTTCATTAGGCGGATGATCTGACAGTAGAACTTATGTTTAGTTTAGGGTTTTTTGCCCTAGAAGGCAACCCCTCTCTTTGTATGAGGGCATTGTATTTGAGGCGGTGATAGATGTGTATTCTGTGTGAGCGAGAAACAGAGAGGTGAGACTGTGAGAGAAAACAGAGGATATTACAACGGATTTACTGTAGGTTGTGTCTCTTCATTTTGCTGGATAATAGAAAGGAAGGACTGGCTGTTCGAGGTGGACGTAGCCCAAACTGGGTGAACCACGTATATATGTGTCTCTCTTGTTTTGTGCGTTTTCTGTGTTTATATTTCTGCAATATTTTATGTGTTCCATTGCTCCGTAATATATAATTTTCTAACAAAACTTGTTATGCATTCAGTTTTACATTCAGATCTAAAAAGTCTTCATTGACAGACAACAGTGAAACAATAGAACTAATAAGATAGATCAACCATATATTGAAGAATATTCTTTCCCTTTATATACACTACTTGAAAGTGTAGAACATGCATATACACATGCTTTTACCGAGATGAATCAGTGTATAGATATGCAAATATTAACTCATAACTTCGTTGCTATTGTAGACTTCAGACAAACTCAGAACATGACATTTAAAGAATAAAGTAGGTCTACACAATCAGATCTGGCCCAACCAATATTAGGTCATTCAATGATAAATAATTTCAGGTCCCATGATCATGGTCCAACATTGAATTCAAGGTGCAAAAAATATTACAAATAAAATCACAAACATAGCCCCTAAAACATAAAATATACTTCAGATAGAAGTATTCCTTAGAAACCCTTTTCACTTGCACACCCTAGCCTTATGATCTTCTCTTCCTTATATAGTTTTAGGCCTTTCTCAATATCTCGGACCAAAACTGCTTAGGACCCGTGGTATCTTTGGATGGGATCAATTACTCATTACTCTGCTCAATATTGTGGGCTAATACCATGGTATTGACCCCTAGTATTATTTCCTCTTGAAATACCTTGATTTTCCAACATATACGTGATTTTCTTCTTGTGAATGTGTGTGCATAGCCATACACTTTTTGTTCTGTGGACCAGCGTGTATATGTTGTTTTGACTAAGTGGACCTAGATATACATATTAAAATATTTTTCACCATCCTTTACCTTCAAATTCTTCATTTTGATTAGTAGACTAGACTTTAGTTACATCATCCTATTCTTCTATACCAATTCCTCATTAATCCGAATGTACTTGTTACACTGTGCGTTGCCTTTCATCAAAACTAAACTGGCCTGTGAGTGAGTTGTCATCAAAGAAAACACTTGTATCATAAATCCAAAAAGGGGGGCTCAGGAGTGCACTATGTTCTCTTGAAGGGCACATGGTGCACGTATAATCAATGAAGGATTTCTAATAAAGGCTTAAGAGTGTGATGTTTCGCTCCTTACCTTAACACATTCACTTGTGAAACCAAAATTTGTCTAAGTCTTGAAGATGGAACAAGGGGAAAACAAAATGAGTTTTAGAGATGAAATAAAGTTTGATGCATACAAAATCTTCAATAAGATGTAGACAAGTTTGAAAAATTAAAAATACACGTCAAAATTATAGCTTACAAACATTCCCCAAGTGCAATGACTAAAGTGTGTGCGACTGGGACCAAAATTGTCTTTTATAACAAACAAAGGTGTTATGACCATGAGGTGCACTAGAGATGTTCTAAATAATGCGATGAAACTTAAGAATGATCAAGAACACTTTAAACATGTAGAATTAATTCAAATGACACTTGATGACCAAGATGACAATTGATGTGACAATTGAGTAGAATCCAAAATTTCAATGTAGAGAAATTTTGGAGGGTGTTGTAGCAACGACAACACTTGTTGACACACTAGAAAAACTTCAGCTTCTTTGCCTAGGAATAGCTTTTCATTTAAATGGTCAGCCCTTTAGGATTTATTGATTCACCAATTTGATTTCCTTGACTCCCCCTTTCTGATCTGTTTATATACATAACACCTCAGTTCAGTTCACTTTGTTCAGCACACAAAACATATGCCATATCACAATTGTTTCAATCTAGGAAAGGGGAATATGCAAAATGAGTCTAATATATTCAGAGTATGGGTTTCATCTCTAGTGTTTATCCACTAACAACATGCCTTCAAAGTACCCTAGTGGTGTCACTATAGGAGAACAAGTATTTCTTCGCTACCAGTGAGCCTAAATAGTACTCCAATGAAGTCACGTGTTTCACCACCCTCCATAGGAATCCTTTCTCTTATTTCACCCTTTATTTATTTATTTAATAGGATTATACTTTGATACTTATTATTTTCAGTAGGTGGAAGAGGGATCATGACTTATTGAGAGAAAAGGAGGTTTCCCCTTCAAAGAAATAATTTTATAACCTCTAATATTGGTTTGCTTGCTTTAGGTTTTCCCCTTATCCTTTTCTACTAGATTGGGTAAGTATGTAACACATCAATTAGATTTAACACCAAGTTCAGGAGTTTGGATATTCTAATAGATAGAGATTTAATAGTTTCCCTAAATTTTTTCCTTTTGGATGTATTGTATTTTCCGTCTAGACATAGATCAACCTATGGAAACTTCCCTAATAAGGAATAAGAACTAATAGATAACCAAGCATTATGGTTGTCACATTTTCTCTTAGTTTCACCTTAAAGCCCTGTTGAGCTATGCGCTCTTTCACACAAGGTATTATTTATGTATAATGACCAAGACAAAAGCATGATGGATCATGAATTCATGGACATACATACACAAGACTGATAGAGATGATAAAGAAAAAAGAAACGAAATAAAAAATGTACAGGAAACACAACTTAATAGTTGCTATTGGAAATAACATTTCAAATCTTGGCCATTTATGGGAAGAGGGTCAAGCCTCCCATCTAAGGATTTAGCTTGAAATTATCATGAACAATATTTTCATCGATTGTAAAGAGGCCAATCCACAGAGATTGGAACTTTGTGTGTTTCCCTTTCCCTTAGTGGGATTTCTCTGACATCAATACTAAGTCACCCACATTGAAACTCTTAGTCCCTATAGATTTTTTATCAAACCAATCCTTAATATAGTTTTGATGGATGACAAATATTTCTTTAGCTTTGAGCATTTGTTCCTCAAGCTTAAGCAAAGTATCTATCATTTTCTGAACCAAAAGGAAAGGTATACTTTAGGAATCCTGGGAGAGTTTCAAGGTGGTGAGATACAAGTTTAGAGGAAATGTATCTTATTTTTCATACACTAGGAAGTACAGTGAGGTTTTATGGGAAGGCTTCAGAGTTACATGGTCAACCCATATTGCATATATCAAAGCATTTTTCTATTTCCTTTGCTAAGAGTGAATGATTTTCTCGATTATGCGAATGAGACTTTTGTTTGTTGATTTAGCTAAACCATTCCTTGTGGATAATAATCAGATGCATTCTCTAACACAATGCCATTTCTAATATGAAATCATAAAGCTTCAACAAAGAAAAATAAGTTGCATTATCAAAGACAAGAGACGTTGGAACACCCAACTTCGTTATAATGGTCTATTTCAAGAACTGGATGAATTCTTGGTTGTTAACCTACCTTAAATAAAATGCTTCTTTCCACCGAGTAAGAGAATTTTTCATTGTTAAAATGTATCGGTTTTGATTTGACAAATGTTGGAAAAATTCTCCAATAAAAACTAGTCCCCACTTTTGTAAAGGCTCCTCAAATACTACTGGTAGTAGTGGGGTAGCTAAAAAAATTTCTTGGTCCACACATCTCTAACAAGTTGGGCACTTACAAGCATAAGTGTGAGAATATTTGAATAAAGTGTCCCAATAATAACCATCCCTAATTACTTTGTGTGTTGTTTTATCACATGGATAGTGACCACTTTCTGGTGTTTTGTTCAGATATGTTAGTACCCTCTTCGTGTCTTGAGTCTTAAGAAATCTTAGAAAGACACCATTATGATGTTTTTTGAAAATAAATCCATGAACGAGTTGGTAGGATAGATATTTAAGGCATATTTTCCCCTTTTTTTTGTTCAATAAATGCATGGGAATGGTGTCCTGCTCTAAGAATTTTTGTATGTCTAAATACCATGGCATTGTTCATTTTGTCTGGGGAACTTTTTCAACACTATACATCTCTATTTCCTTCTCCCAACCTGAAAAATATTTCCTTGGATAATCTGTTGCTTTTGTTGCTAATTGATAGAGGCAATGACCATTAATGGTATGAATTGACTTAAAATCCAGATCATATTCTTGTATATAGGTCATCCAATTTACCCTCTTCTCACCCAAATATTTCTTCTCAAAGAGTGTTGTGACCACTGGATGAAGCACATATATGATCATGTGAGATTTAAAAGGATAGGGCATAAATATTTTACTTTCGTATGTACAAAATAGGCTTTTTCATTGATGGTAGGATAATTTAGTCCTAACCCTTATGATACAACAATCATGAAATAAATAGTTTGTTCATTTCCTTCAACAGCCTTTTGAGTTATTACAACCACAATAGATAAATTTGAGGTGAAAGTATAAAGCATGAAGTATTTTCCATAATTAGGACTAAAAAATGCAGTCGCATCAGTGATAGATATTTTTATTTTAGCAAAAGAATCTTTCTCTTTTTCATCCCATTTATAAGTCACATATTTCTTGGTGATCTCCTATAAAGGTTTAACTATGTGAGCATAGTCAGAGTTGAACTTATGCAAGGAATTAATCTTCCAATAAGAAATATTGCATAGTTTTCTGATTTACTGGAAGTGAGATATGAGTTATATCTTTTACCCTTTCAGGATCAACTTTGATTCCACTTTTTGAAATGATGTGTCCTAAGGGAGTGCCTTCTAACACACCAAATATTATTTTATTGGGATTGAGAGAGATCCCATGTTTTTCACATCGCACAAATATTTTCTTCAAATGATGTACATGATCTCGTCTTCTTTTGGAGAATATAGTTAAATGATGCAAATGCAGTACCACACTTTGGCCAATGAGGCCACAAAAAGTAATCCCCATATCTTTTTGGAAATTAGCACTAATATTTATAAGCATGAATGGCATATGCTTAAAAGAGAATGTTACCCATTGATCTTGAAGATGGTTTTAAGAAAGTCTGGTTCTGCCACTCGCACTTGATTATAGCGATAAAAACCATCTAGAAGTTATAAGATCTTGTATTCAAATATTATTTGGAGGACTTATTCGATGGATGACAGTGGGTAGTTTTCTTTGTCTGATGCTTGGTTGAGATGGAGAAAGTCGACACATATCCTTATCTCACCAAACTTCTATCTAATAGGGGAAAATTTTGAAACCAAAGTAGAATGTCTGACCATGAACATGATATGAGCATCCGACAACTTCCTCGATTCATTTTGAATTAAGGTTTCCAACATCAGTTGAACTTTCCTTAGCTTCTACTGAAAAGGATTAACCCCTTGTTTAATTGGAATGAAATGCTCAATAATACAAATATCATATGTCTTCAAATCACTGTAGTTCAATGAAAACAAATCTCGGTATTGCTTGAACATGCATGTGAACGCTTGTCATTCTTGTGGAAAACAACATGTACCGAGGTTTACATATTTTGGATCTTCTTGAGTTCTGAAGTTGACTTGTTCAGATGACAACTTTGAGTGCTAAGTCTTGGTATTTATTGGTCTTCTGAACCGGTTTTGCAAGCCATGCTCATCCTCCTCAATGGAAGCATATTTGAACATGTCTGCATTCCATATAAAATGTAGTATTTGTTGGTTGTCATTGAAAACACAAAAATTATTGATGCTATCGGGCACAAATGTTTTATATATACTATCTTAGGAAAACCATGTCTCAAAGGTGACATTCTAGTGCTTGAATTATATAATGTATCTTTTGCATCATTTCTAAGTCTAGGAACAAAAATAATATTAAAATCTTCAAAATAATTAATCAATCACCATACCTCCTGTTGGTAGATTTTAAGATTTGGTGAAGCTCAGTGGATAGTGTTCTGTACCTGCCGAGTAACCACTTCAAAGTCACCAATTACCTTGAGAAACTCTACCTTCAAGTCGATGACTTTCTTTAACCCAAGCCTGAGTGCTTCGTATTTGATAGTATTATTTATATACTTGAATTCCAAATGCCATGATATGATGTACTTCTTATTATATGGGTCTCTCCTATGCTTTGGAACCATCGAAGTACATAACCTATACATGTTTATATATTAATTTGGTTCCTATATTATTATTATTATTATTATGTACATCTATATTACAATATTCATTAACATTAGTCAAAGAACAAGGAAGGAGCTCCAACTATGTATATGGTTGGATGGGTGATGGTTTTTCTTGATAACACCCACAATCAATCTCCAAGAAACAATTTCCAAACATAAGATGTAAAGGAAATAGGCTCATTGCGACCCTCAAGTGGTGTCATAATATATTTCATGTATGGTTCACTTTCCACACGAATCTAGTTTTTCTTCCTTTATTTGGATGCCACAAATGTGACAAGTCTGTAGTAAAATACCCTTTTAATTTACTAGACCAATCTCAGCTTAGGAGTACCCATCAGCTTCAGGGATGTCCACAATTACAATGTTTATGCATTGGTGTGCCTGGTTACCAAGTGATAATCGAATAATAGCATTAATGAGTTGAAGAATAGCTTCAACAAGGAATATGTCCAACTTGATGATTTGTGCATCAATTTTATACCATCTAGCATTAATTTTCTTATCAACAGATAATGACATTACATTCATAAATGAACCCAAATCAAATAAACTATTATGGACATTGTAATTAAAAATTTCAAAAGCTAATGAAAATGGGTAGCATCAATTGTTAGCATATAAATTTACAACATTGACTACATATTTGAGAGTTTTAGAAGACTTACGGGACACCTTTTGAGAGGTAGAATATTTATCACCTAATGATGGATATGAGAAGGCTTGGACAAACAATTCAAACTATCATAGTATCCTTGTGAGCTCAAAGATAGAAATTTTGACACAAGGTCTCTTCAAATGTTTGACTATGTTATAATCAATATTTTCACTTTTAGCAGCTAGTGATGAAGTGTCTGGAGGTGTAGCTTGATTAGAAACTTTTGGAGTGATAGGCTTGTTTTCACTACTGGTGGAAGTAATCATAAAGGAAACAACATTTCCAGACTTATTTTGTATTTTTTGAGGAGGATTTGTTGGTGGTGTGAGTCTTCTTAACAATTGCTGCTTTAATTCTTGTCTTGTTACTTCCTGATTAGAAATGGGCCCTTTTGTCCTCAAATTATAACGACCAATTTGTTTTTGAGGAGGGGTCTCACATTGAGGTGGTGCTTCAACACTCTTGTTTTTATTATTGAGAATAAAATCAAAAGTATTCATTACATGTCCAATACATGTTCTTTCCTCAACCTCCACAAGTTCATTTGTTTCTTTTGTCTACTTGTACTTCTCATTTGCTAACTAAAATATCAGCAATATGTGCTACTAGATCATTCATGTTGTGGTTCCACTGTGGGAATTTTTTTTTGGAATTCCATTCCTGATGGAAGGAACAATAGTTATCCATGTCAGTACTTTCAATATTGAACACAACATTTGAACTCTAGGAAACATTAGTTTGTTTTTCTTTTTTTATACCTTCTAAATGGGAAATACTTGGGAAGCTTGCTATTGGCAAAAGCCTCACTTAAGTTTCTCTTTGAATTTTAAACTTCATTAGTTAGTTCCTTTACGGATCTAGTCAAGATTTCAATATCAACAAATTCCTTTTCTTTATCCTTACATGAGGAATGGTAATAATTCTTAACGGTATTCTTGGATTCTTTCAATTAATCATCATGCACAATAGCTACAATGACACACAAGTCTTTCTCTATGGCAATTTATTTTGTAATGTTTAAGGTAAGTGTCTCCTTTGCAACTCTTTTTAAAAAATAAGAAATATTTGTTAGCAAGGTAGATGTAAAATAATCAATATTGATATAATGATGAGGTTACATGTCTAGGGGAGAATTTTTCAATATGAATTTGAACATTTTATTAAAATCCTTAACTTTCTCATTCCCCCATATTAATATTTTCTAGCTACTTTAACAACATGGCGAGAGTCTTCTCATTGATGAATTTCTCCAAAACAATTCTTAAACTCCCTCCATCCATGGATTGAATTAATAGGTACGCTATGGTACCATGTTTCTACACTACCTTCTAATGTAAAAGGAAAAATCCTAAAAGCAATAACATTGTACCATACCTCTAACATTTGTATACACAAGTAGAAATCATCAATATAATCTTCTACCTTTTTTTTCCTGTTAGGATCAAATGTAGATAACAACTTCTCTAGATGTATAGGAATTTTCTGAAGGTTATCTAGAAGAGCTAGTGGCCCTTGGCCCATCTAATCCAAGTCCTGATCTACCATGTCTTCATCTATTTTATCCCACTCCTTTTCAAAATTTGATGGGTCTTCTCCTTCACCATTTAGACCATTATTAAACTCAAAATTAGCTCCTTATTTTTCTCCATCAAAAAGAACAATATCTTCCTCGTAGTCTTCATGAACACGTGGAACCAGCTCTTGATGAACTGTGTCTTATGGAGACTCTTATAATTCCTCAGGAGTGGTAAATTCCAAAATTTCCACATATGCAATCAACACACTAGTACAATTTGTTTCCTTGTTCTTACGATGATGGGGAAGATTATGAGCCAAATGGAGTAAATTGATAACTTTCGCAAACTAGACAATAGGAAAAGCACCTAGAATTGTTCATAGGTAACTTCATAAGCCAACTCCAGACCAGATTGAGAAGTCCCTTGCACCTCATAAATAGGAGTAGGGATGGTGCTTGGGATATTACTACCTTGTCTAGAAAATAAATAATTGGGATGTGAAGAGTTATTAGACATAAAAGTTTGGCTGCCCAACTTCTAGCACTAGAATGTTGATGGTTTTGGATACTGCTAACATACAAAGGATCTCCCTAATATGAGGTGCCAATTAAAACTCACACTATTTGGTTTAGGAGTTCCATTTAGAAATACAACATGGTTTTCATTTAGTTAGATATTTTCCTTGGATTAAGAAATTAGCACAAGAGAGGCACACATGTGAATTTGAAAAACAAAGAGAGTGTGCCTTGTGAAATGTTTAATTGTTGATATATCAAGGTTCTTTTACTGCAAGGGAGAGAAAGTGAGTCTCTAAGGTATAAGTAATAGTATTACTCTAATATAGACACACACATATAAATGAGAAATAATCATTAGACATCAATTGAAATAGTTCACATAGATGTTATGATCATTAAATAATCACAACACGTTTCCAACAAGTTAAGCACCAAAGTCATTGAAATAGTCCAATTACTATTAATATTAATGAAAGCTAACATAAACCATAAACATTATAATAATAGACTCAAAAATCCACAATTCATGAATGAAAATGTGTTTCCCGAATGGCTTCAAGTATTAAGAAAAACTCCCAAGATACATAAGTAAAATGAACATTACTAGCTCCAATAGTGGAGTGTTAGACCCACTGCTTGCTCCTCAAAATTACTATCTCTATATCTCTAATTCCTTCTGCTAGTAGCCAAGGCTAAAATTACTTTTCTTGAGTGATGAGGATCTTTTTATAACTTGAGGCATGACCTTTCATATCCTCATGACTCTTGACTTCCCAACTTCTAATGACCTTTGGACTTCACAATTCTTGGACTTCCAAATGAATTTTGAAATTACATATGAATCTTGGAAGTACATGTCTTTTGGACTTTCGTACATGGGTCCTTTTTCCATACACGACTCTTGGACTTCCACTTCCTTTTCTTTACAATAATTACATGATTACATCATAAATTCGACATCATTGTATGATGAGGACATGACAAGTCAATATCATTGATGACTAGGACTCATATTGACAGATGACATGAATTATCTTCGATAGGTGACAAGGCTGCCACTTGTGCCTTTGATGTTAGATGAAACTTTCATATCATTATTGTCTTCACCCGCCAAAGGGTCTTTGATCAGATGCTTTCTTTAGGTTGCCTGAATCATGAAGATTCCAATGTGTTCTTTATTCTTGAATGCTTCCTTTAACTTTCCCCTTTGCTCGATCTTCTTCATACATCTTTGCCACATTATTCTTGAACTACCTATAAATTTAATACCTCATGGCAAGCAAACATCATCCTAAAAAAGTTCCCATCCTAGCATGTTTCATGAAAATTTCCTATTTATGACTTACTAGTAGGCTAGGGAAGATTTAGGAAAACTTATGGGTGTAATGGCACATTGTGAAAGGCTAAAAGGTCAAAGCTTCATGGCTCTAGGGTGTGCTTGTGTGAGAAGAGACAGAGCTCAAGTGAGGGCATAGGGTGTAGGTCTGAATGATGAAAGAAGATAATTTGATCTTCCCAAGCACTTTGTGTGCTTAAGGGAGACAAGGAGGGCACAGGGCGCACTGTCGAAGGATGAAGGCTTAGGCTTTGGGGCTTCTAGGTGTGCTTATCACGGGAGCTTCACTCAATGATCCTATGACATATTACATCTGTTCATGGCATACTAAAGAAAACCCTTAATTTGACTATATATTGGAAAATACCTCTAAAAATCACATTATTTAACACCCTATCAATATGCACCCAATAGACCATCCCAATTTAAAAAACCCTACTTTCACTAGATATTGTTGGCATCCAATTTTTCATTAACATTTTTTTATACCCCTTTATATTTTTTCATTAAATTTTAGCTCTTTTGTTTATGCCTACAAATTTAAAAACCCTTTACCCCATATGATGTGATCAATATATTATATCATTTTTTCCTCAATATATATCCACAAATATGAATGCACATGGTATGGTATTGCTTCCCTAGTGAAGCCCCAATGGTGCTTATGCGCTCAAGAAAGTGAAAGAGGGTGTAGGGTTGAAGGCTAAATGGTTAGGTTTTAGGGATTTGGGGTGCGGCCATGTGCTCAAGAGGGTCAAGGAGGGTGCAAGGCACATTGTTGAAGGCTGAAGGATTTAGGCTTCATGCTTCGATGATGTGTCACTCACTCAACAAGGATGAATACATTATTTGAGGGTGCAGTTTAGAACACGGAAGGAAAATGAGGCTTAGTAGTGTTTTATGAACTCTTGAAGGGAATAGGGGGCACCTCTAATGAATGAAGGATTGCAAATCAAGGATTAAGAGTAATATTTTGTGCTCCTTGCCTTAGTGGGTTCACTTGTGCAACCAAAATTTGTCTAAGTCTCAAAGATTGAACAAGACAAAAACACAATGAGTTTTAGAGATGAAACCTAGTGTGATGGATACCAACTCTTTAGTAATACTTACACAAGTTTTAAGAATACAATATACACATCAAAGCACTAGCTTAAAAGTACTCCTAAATGGCAATGAATAAATTGTGTGCAACTGTGCCCAAAAGTGTCCTTTTACAACAAATAAAGGTGTTATGAGCATGAGATGCACTAGATATGTTCTAAACAATGTGATGACACCTAATAATTATCAAGAACACTTGAGACATATACAATGACTTGAAATGACACTTGACAACCAAGGCAACTCTTGATGTGATAGTTGAGCAAGCTCTAAAATTTGAATGTAGTGAAATTATGGAGGTTGTTGTAGCAACGAAAACAACATGCTTGATGTTGGAAAAACCCTCTAGATTATCAACCTATTAGGCACTATGGAGATAGGTTTTCAATAAGAAATGGTTATGAATTTTCCTAGCACTTATCACTTGACCTACTAGAGGTTATCCAGAACCTCATAATCATCATATACAATATTCATCATTGAATTCTTGGTGGATCATCACTCAAAGTTATAGGTTTGGCCCTTTTCCTTTATAATTGTTTAGTGGTGAAGTTATTTTCTCGGGGGCATGGATACCAAATTACTGCGGTAATAAGAATCAACCAATTCTTGAGGCATATGCAAAGTGAACTCTTGATATCAACGGATTGTGAAAGTTCACTTAGTTAAGGGATTAGTCCCTTCATTATAAATTTATAATAAATCAAAGAAAGGATGTGAATGGAGAGTTATGTTCATATATATCTTTCAGTGTACTAATGATCTAGTAGACATGGGAAATAGTTAGAAAGGAAGTTGATTTATGATGGAGAACTAAGATCCTCTGTTAATCATATTTCAAAAATCAAGCATCGACTAAATCATTTAGAAAATACTAATGTGTACTCCTTTTACTAACAAAAACTAAAATGTCTTTCAACTATCGAGAACTAGTTTCCATCTAATGATTCAAGGGTGGTAGCTTATTTCCTATTAATAAGGTTGGGGTGCTAGTTTTTTAGTGTTTAGGTTTTGGTAAATTGTACTACTAAACTATCCTCTCCACACTACTAGACTTAGAAAGGACCTTGATGTGGACTAGGGTTGTCGTGTCAACCACATGGTGTTGATGTTGTACTAACATGATGTTGATGTGGAAATGACATGACATGAATGTGGCAAAACATGGCACTGATGTGGTTTTGACATGGCAATAACATGGAGATGATGTGGCACTAACAAGGAGATAATGTGGAGCTAACATCGTCTTGATGTAGTTTTCTTACATGGCTAGATGATGTTTTGGGATGACAAGGATCAAACTATGAAATGAAACTAAGGTCGTGGCCAAGCGGCACTTGGGATATAATGATGTGGATGTTAGGGTGTTGTCATGTCATGATGTTGAGAGGTCAGATGTGAGTGAGTCCTTTATGTTTCCATAGGGGTTGATGGTCCAATTGCCCAACTATCAACCTATTAGGTATAGTCATGGCCATTTTTGGCCCACTCACCTATCAAGTGTTAGGATTTTAGCAGGTTGGGTTGATTCTTTTGATTATTTGAATAATTGTAATGGTCATGTATATCTTGATGGCCAAGGGACTGGAAATCTACAAGATGGATGATAGTTTGTAGTAGCTAAATCCATAAAAATATGGCCCATTATCGGGTTGGCGATAGAAATCATATATAACTTAAACTAGTGAAACTTTATTTGGAGGGGTGTGGTGGTCAATATACCTACCAATTATCTAGTCTAGAAAAAGTGGTACAATGAGCTGGTGCCACATGGTAGTATAGACAATGGAGTGTCCCCTAAAGAAAAAATATTTCAATGGGAGTAATGTGTTGTCTAGAGTTTGATTTTGGTAAACACTTGTACCATTAGAAGGATCACAATGAGTAAAAGATGATCGTAAAATTAAAAATGAGTTTTAGTTTTATCTTAGTAGGAGGATTTCTGGTAACCTTGCTAACTTAAGGCACCCAAGGAGGACAAAGCTAGATACCCCACAACATTAATTAGTGATGGGACCAACCCGTACTTTGGTTTATAATTACCAATAATACCACTCCAGTGTTGTAATTAACAATGTGTGCTTAGCGATAATTCGGGATCATCGGACATATGATTAAACTCTAATCAATAGATATTTATGGATGTTTGTGGGAAGCATTTATGGTTGTTTTAATGGTGATGGGTTAGTTGTACTCGCTTCGGTTATTGTTTCCCTCTCATTGAAGTTGGCAAAACCCTTGGCTTTTGGCATTCGGTCATTTTTGTTTCTTGCTCCGCAAAACAATTACAGTGAGGGTTCTAATCTGTGAACAGGGTTTGTATGCAATGGTGTCTTGCTCTATAATGGTGCCTTGTTTTCCTCAGGTTGTGAACTCCTCTGCTTGGTTAACACTCTGCTCCGTGGATGCTGTTTCCTTTCTTCTTTTTAGCTGTCTTTATACTATTTGTTGTGGTTGCATTCTGAATAACTTGTTGTCGATGTTCTTGGTTTCTAGGTCACATTCACAACGGATCTTGGGCTTGGTTTCATCTGATTTTCAACCGCGTATGTCCTATCCTCCTTGCGATAGATATGTGCTCAATTTTTTGGTGGTGCTAATGTTTGCTGCTCCTTGTGAGCAAGGTTCCCATTTGTATTTGTGACCCAGGTTCGAGCCTGAGCCACCGACACTGACTATCCTTGGTAAGGTTAATCAACACTTTTGTTTCCACTGTATACAGTTGCTTTACACTCTGGTTTCTAGCAAGTATTCACTGAATTGCCTCTGTTGTTTCTGTTACAGGTTGGGGTTTTGGCTACATAAAGATTCGTGGCCCAAACTCCATCAGTGCAATGGGTAGGGTCATTCTCTGTTAGGAATTCCCCAATTATAGTTTTTCCTCTCTGCTTATTGATATAGTTTTCCTATAGGTTAGCAAATGAGAGGGTTGGCTCCTCTATCTACTATTTTGAATTCAATGGCCTTGGTTATAGCTTGTAATTAGTTTACTATTTTTCTTGGCAACACTATAGTTCTGCGGGGTCTCGAGCCCTAGCCTTGATGTTTGCCACTGAGGAAGATGTTTTGGTCTCTAGTTGTTAGTCCTATACTTTTGAGGATTGTTAATTGTTACTATGTACCAACATTGATTTTTTTATATAATGGAAATGAAGAAATATTGGTTACAATAGCTACCTCTGTCGTCGAGAATTTCCATTGAATTTCGTGTCCTGTTTGCTCTCTGCTTTTTTGGTTGTATGCACCGTGATTCTGGAATTGGTGTTGATTGCTAGGTTTCTTTGCCTCGTTCCTTGGTATACTTTTATTTTTTTTCATCGTTCAAATATGGACAACTTTGTCTCAGTCGTTAGGAGAAGTTTACTAGAAAACACAGGAATGCATCTCATTGTTTCATTTATCACACTCAACATTTAATAGAAAGAAAATGAAAAGGAAAGATTGCCTGTTACAGATGGATTCATATTCAAGGTTTTGTTTAACAACATCTTCTACTATTTTATATTATTGTTCCTCTCTTGTCAAACCACTTCAGAATTATTTACATTTTGTTTTTGTACTGTTTTCCCACAGTTACCTGAACTGTGCACAGTTACGATTCAGTTGTTTCATTTTTTCAGTTACATAACTGTTAACTCATTCGGTTGTTCTTGCACTGCAAGATTTTACAATTGATACAGATGTCTTTTTTTGTTCTAACTAGAAGAAACAGTTATAAGATGAATTACTCCATAAAAGACAGACAATGTTAACAGTGACCCTAACTAACTATATTGTTCCTAAGTTTCATTAACTAATAATGAAATTAAAAAGACAAGTCCCTACACTCTGCTTTGACCAATTAAGCATAAAGAAACCAAACATTGACAAATATTTCCACCTTGGCAGAGACCAACACCTGGTCATCATACCCTTAGCTGGATGCTCCTGCATCAGGCTCCCAGGGTAAGAAGAATTCATGACTCCAATCCATGAGCTTCTCGATTGAATAACCCGCCTACTCTATTTGTCTAGAATTAAGCCACAAACTATCCTCAATAGGATGGTTCTTCCACTTGACCAGATATTGCAAATATTCTTTTCACCGAGTTCGCTTGGCCACCTGAGCGTCGAGGATCCCCTCGATCTTCGGGGGCTGAACGTAAGGCATTTGTCTCATCTAAGTCTCACTTCCGTCCTGGGTGTCCCATGTAGGCCATGCTGTACTGTCCTCCTCTGAATCAGCAGTGTATCGAAACAGGTCCACCACATTAAGGATGGGCGAGATGCCTATTCCTGGTGGTAGTGTTATTTCATAAGCATTGACTGAAAAATTCTAGAGAACTCTACAGGGGCCTATCATTTTGTAATTTAGCTTGTTACATGCGCTTCTAGGAACCGTCCTTGTGCAAATGTGTCATGACTTCATCCCCCACATTAAAATTCACCTCTCTCCGCTTCAAATCTGCTCGTTGCTTATATTTTTGATTGTTGTCCTGCAAATTTATTTTCACCTGCTCATGTAAATCATTCATCACTTTAGCAAAATCTTCCCCATCAGCACTTCGTCTTTGCTGTTGTCCTAGATCTCATAGCTCATGCACTCCACGAGGATGCATTCCATAAAAGATCTAGAAAGGACTGTAACCTATGCTATGGTTGGGCCAGTCGTTATAAGCGAACTCCACTTGGGCAAGTACTTGATCACACATTGGCGAATTTTCACTGATCAAACTTTATAGCAGGTTTCCCAGACTCCTGTTTACCACCTCTATTTTCCTGTCGATCTACGGGCGATAAGCAGAGCTAAAACTTAACTGTGTGTCCATCTTCTTCCACAGGGTGCAACAAAAGTGCCCTGTAAACTTCACGTCCTTGTTAGAGAGAATGGACTTAGGTAGACCATGTAGCCTAACGATCTCCGTAAAGAACAAGTGGGCCACAAGAGTGGGATCGTTGGTTTTTCTGCAAGGGATGAAATGTGCCATCTTCTAAAACTGATCTACTACTACCATCACCGAATCATAACCCTGTTACATCCTTGGTAGACCCAAGGTAAAGTCTAAGCTCACTGAGTCCCACGGTATACTTGGAATGGGAAATGGCATGTAAAGTCCCATATTTTGACTATGTCCTTTTGCCAACTGACACACTTTACATCTAGTCACAAATTTTTGCACATCCCTTCGCATTTTTGGCCAAAAATAAAAATGGCTGAGCTGTTCTAACATCTTTTCTATGCCGAAATGTCTAGCTAGACCTCTGTTGTGCTTCTCCTGAATGATAGTCTCTCTCATTGAACAGTCAGGAATGCATAACTATCCCCCTTTGAACAATATCTTCTCCTGCATGTTATAGTCCAACCATGGACTATTGTCTCTCACCAAAGGATTCTGATAGGCTTCATAAGCCTCCTTGAAATCCGTGTCAATCTGGTACAAGTCTTTCAAATGCTCAAAGCCCAACACTTGTATTGTACTCTCCTACAAGAGTAGGGCTCTTTTGCTCAACGCATCCACCACTTTGTTGGCCTACCTGCTGATGTAGTTCAACACAAAGGTGAAACTCTGCAAATATTTAACCCACTTAGCATGCTTGTGATTCAACTTGTGCTGTTGCATCACATATTGCAGTACAAAATTATTTGAGAATAAAACAAACTCATTCCCCAGTAGATAGTGTCTCCAATGCTTCAGTGCTTGGACGATAGCATGGAATTCCTTGTCATAGGATGAATACTTCTGTCTATTTCCATTCAACTTCTCGCTGAAAAATACAACCGGTTTGTCATCTTGGCTAGTTAAAGCTCCAATGGTCATACCACTTGCATCATAGCGAACCTAAAAAAGCTTTTAAAAATCTGGCAGTCTCAGGATCGGTCCTTCTATGATCTTCCTCTTTAGTAGCTGAAAACTCCTTTCTACTACCTTAGTCCAACGAAAAGGTTGACTTTCCTTTTTTATAGTGTCCAACATAGGGCCGCAGATTTCACTGAAATTTCTTATAAATTTTTGGTAAAAACTTGCCAGCCCATGAAAGCTACATACCTCAAACAGACTTTTTGGGGATGGCCAATTGACAATTGATGCAATCTTCTCTAGGTCCATCTTCAACTTGTTTTCTGCAATCACAAAACCTAGATAAACCAATTCTTTTTGCAAAAAAGTACATTTTTTCAGATTTATCAGCGACTTATTCTGCTGCAATTTTTCCAACACTTTGTGAACATGTCGAAAGTGTTCCTCCCTCGTCTTGCTGGAAATTAATATATCATCTAGGTACACTATTACAAACTTTCTAATGAATTCTTTCAGCATTTCGTTCATCAATTGCATAAGAGTACTAGATGCACTACTCAATCCGAATGGTATTACCAGCCACTCATACAGTGCTTCATTGGTCTTCAAGGCTGTCTTCCACTCATTCCCTTCTTGGATTCATATCTGATGATACCCACTCTTTAAATCAATCTTTGAAAAATATGTTGCTCCGCTTAGACAGTCCATCATGTCGTCCATCTGTGGTAGTGGAAATCTATACCTAATGGTGATCTTGTTTATGTCCCTCAAATATGTTAAAATTCGCCATTCTCCACCTTTCCTGGGAGTGAGAACTATTGGAATTGCGCAGATGCTCAAATTGTCCCTATCAGCCCTTTATCTAGTAATTCCTGCACCTGTTTTCAGATCTCCTTATTATCTTTAGGGCTCATCTGATACGCTGCCTTATTCGGTAGACTTGCTCCGGGTATAAAGTCAATATGGTGACTTATACTTCTCTTGTGAGGCAATTTATCTAGCAAGTCATCCACTACTATATCGCTAAACTCCTACAACATCTGTTGAATTTTCATGGGAAAATCTGACACCTCTGTGTGTAGGAGCACCATCTTTGCTCTTCTTACAACATCATAGCTTACTTTATTGTCTTCAATCTATTTCAAAAACTGTTTTTTGGCCATTAGTAACACTCTCATCCCACTTGTTTCTGTCGTCTCTTCTTCCTTGATGGGAACAACCGTGTGCTTGATCCCATCTTTGACAAACTTATAGTAGTTTGTCTTCCTATCATGTAGTACCTTCCTATCATACTGCCATGGCTTGCCTAGCAGTATGTGACATACATCCATCGGCATTATATCACAGATGACCTTATTCTTATAACTGTCGATATGGAACTCCACTTCGCATTTCTCATCCACCAACAACTGATGGCCTTTTTGCAGCCATGATACCTTGTAAGGAGTGGGGTGCTTCAACTACTTCAACCCCAACTTCTCCACCATCTCCATGGAAACTAGATTATCTGTCCTCCCACTATCGATAATCAGCTTACAACATTTTCCGTGTGACTTACAAACTATCCGGAACAAGGCTTTCCTTTGAGTTTGTTCAGCTATTTCTTTGGGTGCTTTTAGCAACACCTTGTTCAAAACTAAGGCTTCCCCTATTTCCGACACATTTTCTGCTTCTTGGGGAGGTGCCTTTGATTCCTCTGGCTTTGCGACATACGCACCTCTCTGTCCAGCTTGTTCTGCCTCAAGACACTCAAAATATTTGTGCCCGCACTTGTGGCACCTGTAACATTGATATTTAGCTCCTCTGCCTCAGCGATTCCCTCTTCCTTGCTGATAAGGCCTGCCACTTCTCATGCTGTCACCTTTTTCTGCTCTCCCAAAAGATTTGGAATTGTTGACTTCTCCACTATTGATGACAGTTCGCCCTCTGCGAGTTCCCCATCCTCTCCTAGCTTTTTGTTTTCTGGTGATATTCTCCTCTGCCTTCATAGCACTCTAGTATGCTTCTTCTATATTTTTCAGGGAAAGAATATTGATTTCATCTAATATTTCTAATCTTAAACCATTTACATACCTAGCTATTTACTCTGGGGTGTCCTCCATATAACTAGCTCTCAAATTTACCCAATATAATTCTTCAGTGTACTCTCTTACTATCATCCCTTTCTGTTTCAAATTCTGCACTTGTCGATGCAGCGCAATCTGGTAAACCTTGGGAAAAATATGCCTTTCAATTTGGCCAGTATCCTTGACCATTTCTTTATCAGTAACTTGTTTATCATCCTTCTCTCCGCTTGGACACTGTCCCACCAGAGGGCTGCGTGTCCCTTTAGTTTTGTCACAGCGAACTTAACTCTCTGATCTTCATTCACCTCTTCACACTCAAAGTATTTGTCTAGTTCGCTGATCCAGTCCAACAGAACTTCTATGGACAAGCTGCCATCATAATTTGGAATTTCTGGTTTAGGCTTGCTACTCACCAATAGGACCGACCTCAATAGTCTCATTTCCAACCCTTCTTCATCCGATCCATTTGTTGTCACTATGGCTTCTTCTTCGCTGTCATCTCGTACCTCTGGATCCCTTCTCCTTCCTACTTCAACTACCTCCAAATGGGCAGTAAGGATCCTAATTCCCTCCCGCAATCCTTCTTCTGCTACTCTCCAAGCACGTCTTCCACATCCTCATCTTCCAACATCCATTTCTCAGGAAGAAAACACTAAATCCTGCTTTAATACCACTATGATGGGACCAGCCCGTACTTTGGTTTATAATTACCAATAATACCACTCCAGTGTTGTAATTAACAGTGTGTGATTAGTGATAATTCAGGATCAACACACATATAATTGAACTCTAATCAATAGATATTTCTAGATGTTTTTTGGAAGCATTTGTGGCACTTTTAATGGTGAGGGGTTAGTTTTACTCGCCTCGGTTATTGTGTCCCGCTCATTGAAGTTGCCAAAACCCTTGGCTTTTGGCATTTGGTCATTTTTGTTTCTTGCTCCGCAAAACGATTACAGTGAGGGTTCTAGTCTGTAAAGAGGGTTTGTATGCAATGGTGTCTTGGTCTATAATGGCACCTTGCCCGCCTCTGGTTGCGATCTCCTCTATGTGGTTAACACTCTGCTCCGTGGACACTGCTATCTCTGTTGTTTTTAGCTGTCTTTATACTACTTGTTGTGGTTGCATTCCAGATTAACTTGTTGTCGACGTTCTTGGTTTCCAAGTCGCATTCACAATGGATCCCGGGCTTGGTTCTGTTTGATTTTCAACCAGGTATGGCCTCTCCTCTTTGCTATAGTTATGTGCTCAATTTTTTGGTTGTGCTAATGTTTGCTTCTCCTTGTGAGAAGGTTTCACATTTGTATTCATGACCCAGGTTCAAGCTGGAGCCACCGGCGCTCACTATCCTGGGTAAGGTTAATCAACACTTTTGTTTCCACTGTATACTATTGCTTTACACTCTTGTTTCTGGCAAGTATTCATTGACTTGCCTCTGTTTTTTCTGTTGCAGGTTGGGGTTTTGGCTTCAAAACAATTCATGGCCCAAACTCCATCAGTGGAACGGGTAGGGTCGTTCTCTGCTATGAACTCCCAAATTGTAGTCTTTCCTCTCTTCTTATTGATATAATTTTCCAATAGGTTAGAAAATGAGAGGGTTGGCTCCTCTGTCTGCTAATTTGCATTCAATGGCCTTGGCTATAGCTTTTAATTACTTTTATTGTTTTTCTCGGAAGCACTATAGTTCCACAGGGTCTCGAACCCTAGCCTTGATGTTTGTCACTGAGGAAGATGTTTTGGTCCCTGGTTGTTGGTCTTATACTTTTGAGGATTGTTAATTGTTACTATGTACCAACATTGATTTTTTTATATAATGGAGTTGAAGAAATATTGGTTACAATGGCTACCTCTGTCGTGGAGAATTTCCAATGAATTTCGCGTCCTCTTTGCTCTCTACTTTTGTGGTTGTATGCGCCATGATTCTGGAATTGGTGTTGATTGTTGGGTTCCATTGCCTGATTCCTTGGTATACTCTGCTCTCTATTCATTGTTCAAATATGGACAACTTTGTCTTAGCGTGTTAGGAGAAGTTTATTAGAAAGCATAGGAATGCATCTTGTTGTTTAATTTATCGCACTCAACATTTAATAGAAAGAAAAGGAAAAGGAAAGATTGCATATTACATATGGATTCAGATTCAGGGTTTTGTTTAACAACATCTTCTGCTATTTTATATTATTGTTCCTCTCTTGTCGAACCCCTTCAGAATGATTTACATTTTGATTTTGTACTATTTTCCCACAGTTACCTGAGCTGTGCATAGTTACACTTCAGTTCTTTCTTTTTTTAGTTACATAAATGTTAACTCATTCAGTTCTTCTTGCATTGCAAGATTTTACAATTGTTATAGATGTCTTTTTTTGTTCTAAATGGAAGAAATAGTTATAAGATGAATTACTCCATAAAAGACAGACAATGTTGACAGTGACCCTAACTAACTATATTGTTCCTAGGTTTCCATAACTAATAATGAAATTAAAAAAAAACCAGTCCCTACATTCTTCTTTGACCAATTAAACCTAAAGAAACCAAACACTGAAAAATCTTTCGACCTTGGCGGAGACCAGCACCTGGTCACGGTGCCCTTAGCTGGATTCTCTTACATCAATTATGCATTAAGGGGCCATGTATGTTATACTACACAAGGAATTCAAATGTAATACTTGATTCCATATGTATCATAGCAAAATGGTGTTTTTGAAAGAAAGAAATTCAAATTAAAGAAAATGGATAATTCTGTGAATTAATATAAGGGTGTAAATCTTCATTATTGAGCGAAAGAAAACAATTATGAAAATTATGTAGTCAATCACACTTCTTTAGAGGAT
The DNA here is from genome assembly GCA_000404065.3 of Pinus taeda. Taxonomy (NCBI): domain Eukaryota; kingdom Viridiplantae; phylum Streptophyta; class Pinopsida; order Pinales; family Pinaceae; genus Pinus; species Pinus taeda. The sequence goes on from APFE031376827.1 coordinate 193,708, forward strand.
TTTTAAAATATAATTCCAAGAGAATCATGGGCTAACATTAAACCATACATAAGCCACTTTCATGTCTTTTGTAGTATATCAAGGGCTTACACTCGTGATGAAAAAGGGAAAGATTTATAGCCTTAAAGTGAAAAGTATATTTTTAACAATGTAAACTTTGAAACGGGAACTGATATGATTACCCATTTCGTTGAGGTAGCAAGAAAGTCAACCAATTTTGAAAAGTGGTGATGTAGAATAGACCTAATTTTTTTAGCATAGTTTTTGACGCTTGAATTTTTTTTATGTACATTAGTTTTTATAATGTTAGTGATTTGCATGCTAATTTTAAAAAGTGTTGATTATGCATTAGGCCCTTCTTTTAAAGACCTATTTTTTGACTTTAAATTTTCTAATGTATTAATGTAAATAATTATTTTCTAAATTTAACAATTTTTGAAGTGTTATTCTTATTCATACTTTTTTGTTTTTCTTTCAATTTTTTTCTTTCTAGAGGTTTGTATTTTTTTGCATAGTTAAAGAACAAGGTCAATATTTTAATGTTTCAATATTCTACATATTTATATATTGTTAATTAATTTTTCAATCTACATCCAATTATTGTCTCCAAAAAACAATCATTTTTAACAATTGACATAAAGAGAACCATTTTGAACATAAATATAACTAAAAAATGACAAATTTTGATAATTGTTTGCTAGAAATGACATGTCAAAATCACAATTTTTATAGGAAAAAATTAACAAAAAAATGTTTAAATAAAGTTTTTTTTATGAATTTCATGTCAAAAAATAAAAATAATCATATTTTTTTTTAAATAATGATTCACATAAAAATTAAAGTGAAAATCACATAATACAAATATTTAATAGATAATAACATTAATTGAATGCTTATTTTTGTCATTAAATGTCAAAGTCAAAAAATTACAAGTATAACTAATTAATAGTTACAAAAAATGAGCTTGATTTCCAAGCATACCTTAAATTTAATCAACAATATCAGGTAATCCAAACTCTTCATTCACTAGAGTTTCATCATTTTCTTCTTCCATAATATTTTTTGCATCATTTTCCTCATTTTCCTCTTCTAACGGATCTTTCATGTCTGCAAATCTTCCAACATATGCCTTTCCAATCATTCCATGTAATGGTGGTTCAGGTCCCTTTGCCTTTTTGCCACACATGATTCACTAAAATCCCCTTTATTCAACCTAATTTCTTGCATTGCATTTGGAAGAAATTAAACAAGATTAATTCTTTGCTGAATGAATTTCCACTGTACTAGATCTTTTTCAATGCCAATGTAATTTCTTCCTTTTTGTAGGAAGCATGATAGTGTTGCCCCTAATTATCAATTACAAAAGAAATAATGAATTAAATTAGTATAATGGCATATAAATTAAGAAAGAAGATATTGAAATTCAATTCTATATAATAAAACTTACCTGAGCCAGAAAATAAATCTAGAACCTAATCTCCTTCATTTGAACGTAAGTCTATAAGATATTTAATCAGTGACTGTGGTTTTTGATAAATTCTAACTATCTCTCCTTTTGCTTCTTTATCTTCATATGTTAGTTTTTTCACAACAACATCATAAACTAGTACTTGGCTATGACTCTTTCCATCTTCCTAATTAAAAAGCATAGACATCTAGCTATCATCTTTTGTCCAACTATCAATATGGATGAACTCACAATCATTTATAATTTGTTGATCTTCACCGTTAAGAAGATTTGGATTTTTCCCATAACATGAAATAGTAAAATTTCAATTAACTTGTTAATAAATGAAATTTTTAACATTAATCAAACATACATTTTCAACATCTTATCATGTAAGCTACATCCTTGAGTTTGTTTTCCCCTTCAATTTTGACAATAACATTACTAGTTGTGTGTCTAAATGAAATGTCACAAATATCCATAATGGTCATGATGTGACTTCTACAAATCTCGCCACCAATTTATTTAGATCTCTATAAGTATAAGGGTTACTATCATAGTCAATGTTTGGGATATTCAAACCATCGGGAATATCTACAATAAATAGGGAATAATCTATTTTAGGTATGATTTTAGAAATGTCTGCATAATCACCTTGTATTACTTGGTATTTAATAGTGCCAAGCCCATTGCAAATGAAATGAGTAAGATTTGGATCAAGTTCAACATTCCTAAGATGCTGCTTTCTCAACCATTTGATCTTAGTTTTTTCAATGAAGGCTCTGAAACTATCTGGTGCTCCATTTGCATCCTTCCTCATATTTAATAAAATATACAAATATATGTATCTGTGATAAACTAAAAATAGTATACAAATGAATATAAATGAATGTATAAATGATCATACCATTTTAGTGTTGATGTAGAACTTGAATCTAGATAGCTACATACAACATCATCCCAGTTATCTTCATTCAACAATTTAACCATTTGTTCTTATATTTAAATGTAAAATTTGTGGCTAAATAGATAAAGTAAAAAAGGTTAATATAATGATATGTATAACGAATACTACCAAAAACAATATGTTATATTTAAAATAAAACCATTATCTATAAATAAGTAAAAATAATTCGACGAACCTACTTTTGAAATTCCTTGGACATTCCCTCCAATGATAATTCCATTGAATTCACACGAGATAATATTTCTTTGACAAGATTTTTATCCTTCACTCCTTGCAATGCTCTCCAAGGTGTGATAGTTATATCTTCTGGAAGTTGCATCATTTCAGCACCTGATTTATTGTTGCTACATATCAATGGTTTAGACCTTTTGACCTTCTGGTTTTTTATGCCAATGTTCTCCCACATGCTAAAAATCTCATTAATAAATTCCCATATCTCTCCCATTCTAAATTCCACCTAGAAAATGTTATCAATACCTCTGAATATATCAATATTTACTCTACCTCTTTTTGAACTGATTTTCTCCTCAATTTGATAGCTTATTTCCATACAACGTTCCTCTTAGAATTCTATAGCAACATTTATTTTATCCCCACCACATTTTTCTTCAAATTCATTATGAATAAATCTAACCCTTTGGATGAATGTCGTAGACATCCTATATGCATTATTTGAATTATGATGCCATGCCAATAAATTTTCTTATGTATAGGATAAACCAGCATAAATGGTACATTTCACTATTCCAAAATGTGGATTATTGGGATATTCCTCCGTCAATTGCCTCTGAGCTTCTATAGAATGGTTCCCCCCAAGCACATAATAATTTTATTCAAAACATTTTGAATTTTCAAATGCTTATTTGTTGGGAACTTGAACTAGCTCAGCAAGAAGCACATAATTAACCACATGAACATATAGATTGTACCTCATCAATATACTCAAGCTATGAACTTGCAGGTGGTGTGGCCTTCTGATTTTATATTTAAATTGTCCTTCACTTGGCTTATCGATTTGTCTCACATTATGAAAAAATGTATGACCACCCTTAATTAAGTTTGTCTTTGTCAAGTTCTATAGAATGGAATTTTGTTTTATTTTTATAATGCCATCCTCTAAATTAGCTCCTGATGTAATGATTTCCTTGCTTTCTTTTGAATTTTCACTATGAACTTCACTGTTGGGAATGACTACTTGAGCATGTTCAAATTTTATTTTCTTCCTCCTAACATTCTCATCATTAACTAGAATTGAGACATTCCTGGGAATTGTTACATTTGGTCTTTTATGGCTCTTCTCCTTTCTAACATCAGTTCTAATGTCATCCTCAGTAATGGAAACATATTCTTCAGTGTTAGTTTCAACTTCCTCATCTTCAAAAGTAACCTGTCTACCTTTACTAGATTTATCCACTAAAGGCATTTTTTCTCATCCCTGGATGTAGTTTTCTAGCATCATGAATTAATACTTTTTTCTTGTTAGCCATATCTTCTTTTGACCCTGAGTAGAAATTTCTGACAACATTCATAATATCTTTCATCGTCAGGTTATACAACTTCTTCTGTAGGAGCAATTTATTTTCCAGAGACTTAGATTTGTACAAAGTCCCTAATGTGTCCCACAAAGCCTTCATCATAGATTCCCCTTATACATTCAGTAATACTAAATCTGAGACACAAAATCGTATTGTGCTCTTTACCTTCCAATACAACTTCTTCCATTCTTCATCAGACACTCCCATTGGTTTAGTACCCAGATCTACCGCAATCCACTGATCTTTATCCACCAACAGATCCTCCATCTTAAGTTTCCACAACTCAAAACATTGACCATTAAATTTCTTGATCTCTATCTTTCCACTACTTTCCATCTTCTTTCACCACCAAAATCGATCTCGCAGATCTCCCGCTGAACAGGGTCTACCATAGGCCTAAGAAAAACGCCTTAGCAAAATAGGCGTCCCCTTGAAGCAAAAATAACTCTGATACCAAATGTAGGTTTTAACCTCATACAGAAATTACCTGCATTCAAATTCTAAAACATAGAAAATAAACAATGCAAGAGCATAACACATAAAGAACATATACACAAAGATTTTCCCCTACATCCCAAAACTGGGACTACTAGCTTAATTTTTCATTATTTTCCTTTCAATGTTACAATATATATTTATACATGCCGAAGAATCCAATACCATGGACCGAAAACCATCACGTCCAAAACCATGTGCAAAAAATCATGCACAAAACCATAGGTAGGTTCGCTCAACCTAATAGAGGGTCGAAAAACAAAATTTTTCGAGGTGCTGCCACGGACCCCATAAAGTGGGATTACCTGCACTCCTCAAACCCCTTGTGACTCACCCCGCTATGCAATTGGTGCAATTAGGCAGGGGCTCTGCCCCCCCTTCTAACGCCCGGTTAACTACGTGGGCTAGTCGTGGAAAGAATATAACACAACCCAACATTCTCCCACTTGTTTTTCTTCTTTCCACGAGAGAGACACAAGAGAAATTAGTCATTTATTGTTGGCATTATGAGACAAGTGTTGTCCTTAATGGAAAATCACTCAGATGATAAATTATAGTGCAGCAAAGTTATTTTCAAGTTCACGAAATTTTATGCAGAGAAAAGTTTACTTCATGTAGAGAAAAGTTCATGGAAATTTATGCAAAGAAAAGTTTATTTCATGTAGAGAAAAGTTCACAGAATTTTATGCAGAGAAAATTTTATTTCATGTGGAGAAAAGTTCACGCACTTTCATGGTATTAGTCCCACAGTTTTTGATCCTATGTTTTTGGCCCATGGTATTGGTCCATGATTTCAGGAAGAGCTTGCCTATATAAAGCAAAGGAGATCATTTGGTTTGTGTATGCTTTTGGGTTGAATATCTTAAGATCTGAAATATTGGGTTACTGTTTCAAAAGATTGATCTATATGAAAGTGAAGTGGAAAGCGAATCTGTGAAGGGTGATCTCTCGAGCGCTGCAGCTGCAGAAGTGCGGAGGCGCCACAAAAGGCGCAGTGCGAAGGCACCACAGAAGGCACACTGCGGAGACGCCACAGAGGCGCCAGAGAAGGCACAGTGCGGAGACGCCATAGAAGGCGCAGTGTGGAGGCGCCACAGAAGGTGCAGTGCGAAGGCGCCACAGAAGGCGCAGTGCAGACACGCCACAGAGGCGCCATAGAAGGCGCAGTGCGGAGACGCCACAGGCTAGAGAAAAGGAAATTGTGTATCTATCTTAAGATCTTTTGTTGACTGATTTTTTTGTTGATAAGGTGTTCTGGGTTTAGTTGACTGTTATTGTGGATCTAGTTATCTGGGTGACTTACTGGTACTTGATGATCATTTGATGTTTATGGATCCAGTTTGAAAATTTATGAAAACTGGTCCTTGAAAGAAAAGAAGTAGGGGGTTGTAGCTCCCTTCCAGGAGAGACTGGAAAACAAGAGAGAGTTGTAGCTCTCTGCAGGTTGTAGCCTGCATATTGGTAAAGGACTGCACCAGTACAAGACTATTGTAAAAGGAGTTTCTAATTTGAAAGAAGATAGAGACATATTGCAGCAGGTGGTTTTCACCCACGTTGGGTTTACACCTTATATCTGGTGTTCTTTGATGTGACTGTCTCTTTTTCTTGCTCATTATTTTATGGTACTGATATGCAAAAATAATTCAAAGTGTAAATAAGGAAGATTTGTTAAAAGAACAAGATAATACTGAT
>APFE031376827.1:204703-258390 GCA_000404065.3 Pinus taeda
TTTTTCAAAAGGATCAACAGATAGCAATCTTTATATAAAAGTTGAAAATGACAAATTGCTAATACTTGTTGTGTATGTGGATGACATTATTTTTGGCAGCAATGAAGAAGCCTTGAGTCAAAGCTTTGCCTTGGTCATGTAGAAAGAATTTGAAATGTCCTTGCTAGGATAACTAACATATTTCCTTGGTTTGCAAATCCAACAAAAAGAAGGAGGAATCTTCTTATCTCAAACCAAGTATCTCAAACAGATTTTGAAGAAATATGGCATGGAAGATGCAAAACCAGTATGTACACCCATGGTCATAGGATGTAGCCTCAGTACAAATGATGAATCTGCAGCAGCACATCAACCAACCTACAGATCTATGATTGGAAGTTTACTTTATTTGACAGGTACTCGACCGGACATCATGCATGCAGTTGGAATAGTTGGAAGATTTCAGGCAAATCCGAAGGAGACGCATCTTCAGGCACTGAAGCGAATTTTCAAATATCTTCAAGGGACACAAAATTATGGCTTATGGGACAAGTGGTGGTGCGTTCTTTATGGGTTCCAGATTAGTATCTTGGTTCAGCAAGAAACAGAGTTTGATTGCCTTATCCATAGCTGAAGCGGAATATGTTGCTGCTACATCTTGCTGCACTCAACTCCTTTGGATGATGCAAACCTTGCAGGATTTTCAAATCACTTGAACACCACCTATCTCTATCTTATGCGATAACACAAGTGCAATCAGCATCTCAAAGAATCCTGTCATGCATTCAAAAACCAAGCACATACCAATCAAGTATCATTTTCTCCTGGAACAAGTGCTTGAACAAAAGGTCAAGTTGGAGTATGTTCCTTCTAAGGAACAAGTTGCTGATATTCTCACCAAACCATTGCCCAGGGAGACTTTTGAATACCTCAGGCAAAAGCTGGGGGTTTTTTATGCATCATCTTATTGTTGAGACTCTTCTGATTGTTGGTTGTACGCATGATTCATCTGGGGTATATGCGTACATGTGCTGGGTTGCGGCACAGGTTCAGGGGGAGAATATAATGCATTGTTGGCATTATGGAGGATGTACAAAAAGGAGATCATGGGAGCTGGTCTGAATATAGCTGCAATGTCTCTATCTCTTTCATGGTCGTTTATGGTGTTTGGTGGATTATGGTTCTTCTTTGCAGATCTGGTTCATATTCAGGAGGAGCATGTTCTTAGGGGGAGCATAACCCTTTGCCCTTGATGTCAAAGGGGGAGAATGTCGCTGAATTTTTTGAGGTTGCCATCAAGTCCAAAGGGGGAGATTGTTGGCATTATGAGACAAGTTTTGTCCTTGATGGAAAATCACTCAGATGATAAATTATAGTGAAACAAAGTTATTTTCAAGTTCACGGAATTTTATGCAAAGAAAAGTTTACTTCATGTAGAGAAAAGTTCACGGAAATTTATGCAAAGAAAAGTTTATTTCATGTAGAGAAAAGTTCACGGAATTTTATGCAGAGAAAATTTTATTTCATGTGGAGAAAAGTTCACGCACTTTCATGGTATTAGTCCCACAGTTTTTGATCCTATGGTTTTGGCCCGTGGTATTGGTCCATGATTTGAGGAAGAGCTTGCCTATATAAAGCAAAGGAGATCATTTGGTTTGTGTATGCTTTTGGGTTGAATATCTTAAGATCTGAAATATTGGGCTATTGTTTCAAAAGCTCGATCTATATGAAAGTGAAGTGGAAAGCAAATCTATGAAGGGTGATCTCTCGAGCGCTTCACCTACGGAAGTGCGGAGGTGCCACAGAAGGCGTAGTGCGAAGGCGCAGTGCGGTGATGCCACAGAGGCGCCACAAAAGGCGCAGTCCGGAGACGCCACAGAAGGCACAGTGCGGAGGCACCACAGAAGGCGCAGTGCGAAGGCGCCACAGAAGGCGCAGTGCAGAGATGCCATAGAGGCACCACAGAAGGCGCAGTGCGGAGATGCCACAGGCCAGAGAAAAGGAAATTGCGTATCTGTCTTAAGATCTTTTGTTGACTGATTTTTTTGTTGATAAGGTGTTCTGGGTTTAGTTTACTGTTATTATGGATCTGGTTATCTGGGTGACTTACTGGTACTTGATGATCATTTGATGTTTATGGATCCAGTTTGAAAATTTATGAAAAGTGGTCCTTGAAAGAAAAGAAGTAGGGGGTTGTAGCTCCCTTCCAGGAGAGACTGGAAAACGAGAGAGAGTTGTAGCTCTCTGCAGGTTGCAGCCTGCGTACTGGTAAAGGACTGCACCAGTACAAGACCATTGTAAAAGGAGTTTCTAATTTGAAAGAAGATAGAGACATATTGCAGCAGGTGGTTTTCACCCACATTGGGTTTCCACCTTATATCTGGTGTTCTTTGATGTGACTGTCTCTTTTTCTTGCTCATTATTTTATGGTACTGATATGCAAAAATAATTCAAAGTGTAAATAAGGAAGATTTGTTAAAAGAACTAGATAATACTGATTCACCCCCCCCTCTCAGTATTATTTTCAACATTTATGTAGCCCTACAATGCCCATTGTTTCTCTACACCAAGAGAACTTCTCAAAGCTCACAGATTTTGTCAATGCATCTACAGTATTCTTCAAAGTGTCCACCTTTACCAGCAACACATTTTTGTATTCTATCATATCCCTCTCAAAGTGATACTGAACATCAATGTTCTTTGTCTTTGAATGATATGCAGGGTTCTTTGCCAATAAAATTGCACTTTGGCTGTGACAATCTATCCTTATAACTCCCTGTACTAACCCCATACTTGAACATAATCTCTGCAACCAAACTACTTCCTTACTTGCATGAGTGTCTTCCATGTATTCTGCCTCTATATTTGATAGTGCTACTACAGATTGTTTCTTACTCATCCAATTCACTGCACCTCCAGATAGGTCAAACACATACCACTTGTAGATCTTCTCTAATCCAGATCTCCAGCCTAGTCTGCATCAACAAAGCCATGAATATCCAAAACTCTGTCTAGTCCTAGTATTCCTTGGTAGCACAAACTATAATCACTAGTGCCAGACAAATACCTGAAAACCCACTTCACTATTGTCTAGTGCTCCTTCCCTAGTTTTGACATGAACCTGCTCAATACTCGCACTGCATGTGCAATGTGTGCTCTAGTATAGACCATTGCATACATCAGTCTACTGACTGCACTTTCATATGGACCATGGGACATGTCTTCTTCCTCTTCTTGTGTCTTGGGCCACTGTTTAGCAAATAATCTCACACCTACGAGAATAGGAACCTTCACCAGTTTACTATCCTGCATATTGAACCTCTGTAGTATTGTCTTGAAATACTTCTTATGGTTTAACCAAGGCTTCGTCTTTTCCTACTCTCTTTTAATTTCCATGACCAAAATATAGTTTGCAACACCAAGATCTTTCATGTTGAATTTGGACGACAATTGGGTCTTCAAATCCTGGATAATTTCTTTTTCATTTCCAACCAGTAACATATCATCCAAATACAAGACTAGATAAATAACATGGTCACCAATTAATTTAAAATACACACAGTGATCTGCTCTACTTTTGGTGAAGCCAATTCCCCATATAAATGTATCAAATTTCTAATACCACATCCTTAGTGATTGTTTTAACCCATACAGAGACTTCTTTAACTTGCATACCATTTATTTCTTACCCTTCACCGTAAAACCTTCAGGTTGCTTAATGTAGATCTCCTCTTCTAGATCCCAGTGAAGAAATGTTGTCTTCACATCCATCTATTCTACCTCAAAACCAAAAGCAGTAGCAAAAGATGAAAGTAATCTAATAGAAGCTACCTTGGCAATAGGAGAAAAAATATCACCAAAATTAATTCCCAACACCTGGGAATAACCTTTTGCTACCAACCGAGCTTTGTATTTCTCCACCTTTCCTTCTGCATTTGTCCTCTTCTTGAACACCCATTTGTTGCCAATGGGTTTCCTTCCGGTTGGCAAATCCACTAGATCCAAAGACTCATTTTTGTGCAAAGATGCCATTTCATCAACCATGGCCTCTTTTGAGAGTTTGCCATCCTCTAAATCTATTACTTCCTTCACAATTCTGGGTTCATCGTTAGTAATAGATAAAGAAAAATTTGAACAAAAAGCATATGGACTATACCTTTCTGGCTGCCTTATTTCTCGAACTTATCTTCTCACACCCGCAATTTGTGGCTCTCCATCTTTTGATGACTCCTCTGTTGTAGAGTCTGATTCTTCCTCCTTAAACTCAAACTATATCTTCTCAGGTTCTTGTGGTTGGACTTCATGTTTAATAACATCTTTTACCTCTCTGAAAACCATAGCTTAGTTGTACACAACCTTCCTTGTTACCGGATTCCAAAGCTTATAACCCTTTCAACCATACTTATACCCAATAAAGATGCACATTTCAGATTTACTATCCAATTTGGTTTGTTTCTCCTTTGGGACATGTACATATGCGTCACATCCAAATACCGACAGATGTGAAAGAGAGGGTTTCTTACCAGTCCATACCTCTTGTGAAGTCTTATCCTCAAACACTGATGAAGGTGATCTACTGACCAGGTAGGATGTTGTCTCCACTGCCTCTGCCCAAAATTCTTGTCCTAACTTGACACCACTAAGCATGCTTCTTTCCCTTTCCATCAACACCTTGCTAATTCTTTCTGCAACTCCATCGTTATCTGTACTCAACACCTTTATCTTCTTCTCTGTCTAGTTTTCCACTAGAGCCTCAAATTCTTTAAACATGTTAACGACTTTAGATTTATTCTTAAGGAAATATATCCATGTATTCCTTGAGAATTCATCTATAAATGATACATAGTACATAGACTTACCTAGTCGTGGAACCTTCACAGGTCCAAACACATCATTGTGCACAAGTTCTAATATCTGTTTCACCCTCTTACCACCAGAGGGGAAACTCACCCGATTCTGCTTCCCATATACACAATTTTCATAGAAATCAGAACCCAGAGAGCTATTACTCGTACCTTCTACTATACCTTTACCATGAAGTATTCGAAGGCCCTTCTTTCCAATATGTCCAAGCCTTTGATGCCACTTCATGGTCTTCTCTCCAGAGACCACTAGATTTTTTGTTCCACTTTCAAGAACCACAGAGCTATTGCACCCATCAACAACAGTGCTACCTTGCAGCTTGTACAGAGTTCCAATCTGAACTCCTCACATCAATACTTGTGCTCCTTGAACCATCTTGTAGGTATCCTTCTCGAACATTGTTTTTATACCTGCATCATACAACTTGCTTATAGAAATCAGATTTTTGGCCAATGCAGCAATATGAAAAAAACCCACAAATGTTCTAACCCTTCCACCTTGCAACTTCAACTTTACTTTTCTGCGACCAATGATTCTAGCTTTCCTATCATCCCCTAAGAAGACATCACCACCATCATAATTCTCATACTTGCAGAAACATTCTCTATGGGGAGTGAAGTGAATGGATGCACCTGAGTCAATCAACCACGCCTGATGATCTACATGTGTACTTGAAGAAGCCATGTACATATCCCTACCTTCATCTGAGGTGGTTTCTGCCTCTGCAAAAGGTGCGTCATCACATCCCTTTCCTTTGTTAGGAACTTTAGATTTACAATCGCTTTTGTAGTGCCCTTCATTTCTGCATTTCCAGCACACCACCTTTAAAGGTTTTCCTCTAGATTTAGATCTCCCTCTAGATTTAAATCTCCCACTCGATGACTTTTTTTCTTTTCTTCTTTTTTTCTTTTTTTTTCTTCTAGGCACCGTCCTTCCATAATACAAACAAGGCATCACCATTCTGGCTCTCAATATTTTTCCATCTTATCTCCTCCGTCAGCAAGGATGAGACTATTTCATCGAACTTCAAGGCAGTTGTATTGCTACCTATTGCAATTACCAGACTATCCCACAAATCTGGTAGAGAACACAACAAACTCATGCACTTATCTTCATCTAAAATTTTAATATCAACAGATAATAACTGACTTACCGTAGTATTAAATGCGTTCAGATGCTCTGTCACTGAGTCTCCATCTTTCATCCTCAGTTTATATAGTTTTTTCCATGGGAATAATTTATTCACCAGAGACTTAGATTGGTATAAAGTCCCTAACTTGTCCCACAAAGCCTTCATCGTAGCTTCCCCTGATACATTCAGAAATACTAAATCCAAGACACACAATTGTATCGTGCTTTTTGCCTTCTGATCCAAATTCTTCCATTCTTCATCAGACACTCCCATTCATTTAGTACCCAGATCTACTACGATCCACTGATCTTTATCCACCAACAGTTCCTCCATCTTGAATTTCCACAACTCAAAACTCTAACCATTAAATTTCTCAATCCCTATCTTTGCACTGCTCACCATTTTCTTTCACCACCAGAATCGATCTCATAGATCTCCCACTAAATAGGGTTTACCATAGGCCTGAGCAAAACCCCTCGGCAACAAAGGCATCCCCTTGAAGCCAAAACAACTCTGATACAAAATGTAGCTTTTAACCCCAAACAGAAATCACCTGCATACAAATTCTAAAACATAGAAAATAAACAATGCGGTAGCACAACACAAAACACATATACACAGAGATTTTCCCTTGGATTCCAAAACCAGGACAACCAACATGATATTTCATTATGTTCCTTTCAATGTTACAATACATATTTATACATGCCGAAGCATCAAATAACATGGATCAAAAACCATCACGTCCAAAACCATGGACTGAAAACCATCGCATCCAAAAGCATGTGTGAAAGATCATGCACAAAACCATAGGTAGGTCCGCGCAACCTAATATAGGGTCCAAAACAAAATTTTCCAGGGTACTGCCCTGGACCCCATAGAGTGGGGTTACCTACACCCCTTTAAATAAAACCCCCTGTGACTCCCCCCACTATGCAATTGATGCAATCAAGCGGCGGCTCTGCCCACCTTCTAACCACCTAGTTAACTATGTGGGCTAGTCGTGGAAAGAATATAACACAACCCAACAAGTAGAAACTGATAACAACATTCATAATATCTTGCTCTTTGAAATGAATGACTCTCAACATAACTGAAATATTTTCAATAACAAATTGTCAAAAAAAATATCATATGTCAATAAAAATTAAGCTATACAATTATTATGAGATAGTTACAATAACACAAAACAAAAATATAAATAAAAATACTTACCATATATTTTTCAATGTCATTTATAATTTGTTTACACAACTTTGTAGATTCTTGTGTGATGTCATACAATGACAATGATAACTAATATTTAATCTTGTCATGTGGCTTGGGCGATTTGGTAAGTACATAAAGAACTTCAGTGTCCGGTATCAAACAAATGTCTATGACTTTTCCCAAAACCTCATAAATTCCACTATCATTAGGGGTATCAACATATAGATATATCTACATCCCTTTGCCCTCTCTATCTTTCACATACCATATATTTTATGGAAGCTTCACTTCTTTTTATTTCTTCCAATATGAAATCGTCTTTTTATTGTTTGAGACACTTGATAGATTTGTAGTTATTAGCTCAGGTTTGGTTCATTAAACAGTGTCCTTTGAGGATCCACCTTTAATTTTAGTAGTCTTTGGTCTATAAAGATTCACAAAAATCTTCTTTGGCGCCATTTTCCTACAATAAAATACACATATATATAAATTCGTAAATTACAAAAAAATAATAGCTGAAATAAACAAACAAAACAATATATGATAAATAATTTTGTACAACATAACATTTAAAAAAAATATTAAAAAAGGAACAAAAATTAAAAAATGCAGCCCCCTCCCCCCCTTCTGCTTCCCTGGGCAGCCCCTTTTACCCACTGAGAATCGAGCGTCCACCCATCGGCAGCCTGTTGGGCCGCAGGGGTGGGGCGGAGGGCTTGGCGCCCAACCCCTCCACCCCACCCCTATGACCCAACGGGCCGTTGGTAGGTGGAGGCTTGATTCCCGGAATCGGGCCTCCACTGATCGTCGTCCTAATGGACCCGTGCGGCCACTAGGGTGGGGTAGGAGGGGTTGCATGAAGCCCCCACCCACCCCTCCCCCATGGGGCCCGTTGGGCCATGGGGCTGCGTGCCACCAGCAAGCATGATCGAGCCCACCATGCCCATTGCAGAATTTAGTGACCTTCTGCCTACCACGAGGTTGTCGGGTAAACTTGGCTCATCTAAATTTTTAATTTTAAAAAAAAAAAAAATTAAATTTCATTAATCCAATTGAATTTTAAAAGTTTCACACAGGAAAATGGAGACTAACCTTTCAAATGTGATAATATTCTGTTGAATATGTTGTCAATAACAATGTAACTACTCCACAAATTAGCTCCAAGTCTTTTAACGAACCTCAAAAAACCTTGCTTTGATGTGAGGAATAGTGATAATAAAATTTATGATATAATGGAAATTACGAAACTATTTTTACTACACGGTTAATGTGGGATTTATTTTTTTTAATAAAATATTTAACATATAAATCTTGTTATGGAAATATAGTAAATTTTGATATAGCGAACATTATGGAATTGTTTTGCTACATAGTGAATGTGGTATTAACTTTCTTTTATAAATACTTCGACATATAAATTTTGTTATGGAGATATAGTAAATTATGATAAAGCGAACATTGCAGAATTCATTTACTGCATGGTGAATGTGGTATTATTTTTTTTTAAAAACTTAACACATAAATCATCTTATGGTGACATAGCAATTTATTTTTGATGTGTTATAGAAAATATAATAAAAATTAAAAGAAACATTCAATTGTCTAGTAAATGCTATATAGTTTAAGTAAAAAATTAGTTTAGGTAAAAGATTTAGTTTAGAATTTTAATTTAAAGATTTAGTTTAAAATACTAATTTCATAACAAAAGTTTCGTTAAAATTTTTCAATAAATTATAGAAGAAAATTATGGAGGAAAATACAAGAAACACAATTTTTGGAAGGAAAAAATACGGCAAAATTTTTCGAGGGAAACTTTGGAGGGAAATTTTCATCCTTTAAGATATATATTATGAATAGGAGAGAGTTCATTTGTATCATTAAAACTTTTTGTTTGAAAGGCATGGATTCTTTTGATAGTGAAGTTTCGCTTTGTGAACCATCAACATCTTTGTCGTGTAACAACTCTTTCCAAATTGATGAATATAACGGAAATTTGTCCACTATGAATAGAGATTCAAATCTTCGACATAGTCTTAATCCTAAGAACTACAAGAGTAGCACTAATGAAAGATAGGATGAAGAATTTAAAATAAATAAAGAGTCATGGTTTCTACTTAGTCCTAATCCTATGGACCACGAGAGCAGCAGTGATGAAGATCATGATGAAGATGTTCAAATAAATAAAAAGTCACGATTTCCACCTATACCTAATCCTATAGAGTATCAAAGTAGTAGTGATGAAGAGAATGATGAATAATTTCAAATGAATAGTGTCACGGTGTCCACTTAGTCCTAGTCCTATGGACTATGAGAGCACCAATGATGAAGTACATGATGAATAATTTCAAATGAATAGAGTGTCACAGTGTCCACTTAGTCCTAATCCTATGGAATATCAGAGCACTAGTGATGAAGAGCATGATGAAGAATTTCAAATGAATAGTGTCATAGTGTCCACTTAGTCCTAATCCTATGGACTATGAGAGTAGCAATGATAAAGAGCATGATGAAGGATTTCAAATGAATAGAGTGTCACGTTGTCCACTTATTCTTAATCCCATGGAGTATGAGAGTAGCAGTGATGATGGCCAGGATGAATAATTTCCAATAAATCGAGATTCACATTTTCCACCTCTAAGGACTATGAGAGCAGTAGTGATGAAGGACAACATGAAACACTTAATTCTAATCCTAATAACTATGAGAGGAGCAGTGACGAAGTGTAGGATGAATAATTTCTTTAAGTAAAGAGTCACATTTTCGACTTAGTCCTAATCTTATGGACTATGAGAGAAGCAGAGACAACGCACATGATGAAGATTATCCGATAAAAATTGAGTCAAATTTTCCATTTAGTCCAAATTCTAAGGGCTATGAGGGTAGCACTAAAGAAGGGCAATATGAAGAATATCCTCCAAGTCAATATTTCAAAAGCACCGATGATCATAGTGAGGATAACATTCCTCATAATGATGATGAAAATTCTTATACAAATGATGATGTAATGATGGAGATTTTGCACGCAAATATTGTATCCATCCAATATGTTCAACAAGACTTTTTCATATCAATCCAAGATGTTCTAGTTATACAAGGGGTAGAGAAGAATATCTTATGAGAATAATTTCTATCAATGCTCTCATTTCAAGTGAATGTTCTCAAAAAGATTCATTGAAACATATGGATTTCAAGTTTTCATTGGAGAAAAGGAAGAGATATTTGTCAATCAATAAAAGCTTTCAAAATTCATATTTAGTGGGGTGCATGCAATCTACATTGTCAGTTTATGATTATCATATTATATCTTTATTTATCTATAGAAAGGCTTTCAAAATGTTTCATTAATGGGTAATTTTCGTCTGTCAAGGGTCCAAGAAAAATTGGAAAAGAATCCTACATTTTATTCAGAAGTATGTTATAAGGGACAGTTTGGGCCTTTATCAAATACTGCAATGTCATGGATGAAATATTTCTTTTCAAATCATGGAGAGTGTATGCCAAATAGAGAGACAATACATATTCCAGATAATTTCTCAAGACGAGAAATCTACAACTTATACAAAAAATATGCAGAAGGCACTGAAGGACATGGTCAATTTATTATATATCAATATTTTGTGAAGATATGGAAGAAGGAATTCAACAATGTGCATATACCTAAGAAGACAAGGATGGGGATTTGTAGTGCATGTGCTTCTCTTAAATAAAAAAGGGACAAGTGTGAAGGGTCAGAAAGAGGTAGGCATTCATAGATTTAAATTTTAAAATTGTATAGTCATCAACTATGAAAATGTATTTCTTAATCAATTTCTTTTATCTTGTGTAGATTCCATTGTCAAAGCACTTCAAGAGCATCACAAACAACAAATAAGCGAAAGGAAAAAGTTGTACCAGCATGGAAAGAAGTATTATGATAATCCAAATAAATATTTGGGTCTGATAATTGATGGTATGGACCAGAAGAAAACACTTCCACCACATTTTGTTCAAACACCCAAAAATTTCTAGGAGGAAAATTTTATTTAGTATCACTTAGTCGGTTGTATGGTCTTCAATGGGAAAATGTTTCCAAGGTTATACCTCGTAGCTCCAAATATTCATAATGATGAAAATATGACAATAACCATAATTCATGATGTGTTTCTCATTGGTTTGGTAATCTTCCTGGAGTTTTGTATCTACAATTGAACAACACTTGTCGTGAAAACAAAAATCAAATTGTTTTTTTACATATAAACATACTTGTTGAATTGAGAATTTTTCAGAAGGTAAAGGTTGGTTTCGTTCTTGTTGGGCACGCTCATGACCATATTTATCATATGTTAAATCGTTTTTCAGTGACATTGAGGAAGAAGGAAGTTGGGAGCATCCCATCATTAATTGAATGTATTAAAAAATCATACATGTGAGAGCCTACTTTTGATGTGTTGGAAGAAAATGCTGACATGTGAAGGTTTATTCTGGGATCGCATGGTGAGGAGAAATTCATTCAACAACTTAATGACATTAGCTTCCAACATCAATTTCATATAAAAAATGATGGGAAAACACTAATAAGGGGCAAGAACTATTCAACTACTAAGGAATGGGCATCATCATCAAGTTTGGTAGTTTTGAAGTTTATTCTAGATCATCCAATATTTGCATCAAATATATTGTTATTACAATTAGTTGATGAAGCTCATAATGCACGTAGGAAGAATAGAGATATAAATTATTATGATTTCCTAGAAGAAATTAAAAAATGTATTAGATATACATATGAGTATTTTGATATTGCTGATTCAGTTTGGTGGGAGCCTTTCTTCAATAATGAAATTGGTATCTTTTAAAGAACAACAAATGAAGATATACTTTTGAAAAATCCATTTATTTGGCCGCAAAATGTGTCAAATGAATATGAGGAAAGAAACAATGTTGAACAACAACAATCTCAAGGTATTATTAATTCTTCACAGCTAGAGGAAAGAGGAATGTATATTGGTCCTAGAGGATCTCGTGCACAATGTGAAGCCATGGAAGACCTTTACAGGGGTTCAGTACAAAATATTAATGAGGGTTGCATGATCGTAGTGCTAGCATATGGAGATCCTAATGACTATCCATTTTGGGTTACTAAGGTTATAAATATCATTATAGAAAATTAATAGGCTGTAGGTGTTGAAGTACATTGGTATGCCACAAATACACACCCATTCAATGGTCTGTATAAGCCAGAGATAATAGTTGATAAAATAATTGGCGAAAAGAGAAAAAGAAAGGGTATAAATATAAATTGTCGTCGCACAGACCTCTTAAAATTGCAAGATGTTGACATACTTGTTTATGACTTCAATTTAACAAAGAGAGGAACTCTTTGTTTCAAGATGATAGATATTATAAAGAGGTTGTTACTAGAAGGAACAATGTTGAGATGGGATTCTACTGAAACAAGTCGTAGATCCAAAAGAATTTTGAAACCTGAAATGGTGGCATGCAGGTGGACTTATATGGGGCACTAGTTGATGAAATAGAAGAATATGGAACATCTTCATATGCATCCAACCAATCATCTAAAGATGTGAATTCTAATGGTGTGCAAGAAAATATGAGTGATTTTGAATAATTATTTAAGATAGTTTATATAACTGATGTTTCCATCATATCTTGAAATAAATTTTTTGAATCCCATATGGTGTTAAATGAAGTTATGGGTCATTTTTATGTTTGTTGGATTATATTTTTTCACTAACATGACCTTTATTGTTTAAAATATCTACAATGAAATAATAACTTAGAGATATAATTTATGTTTCATTCAATCTACAATTATTGACATTTTGATTAATTTATTCATGTAATTTGTTCATAATGTGTTGAAAACTTAGAGTTTTTTAATTTTATGGTTCAAAATTTTCCAATTTTTTTTTTTTTGTCTTTAATCTTATGGTTGAAAACAAATAGAATTTTAGTGAGCTTTAGTGTCATGATATTATATGTTTAACAACATGGATGAAAACTAATAGGATTTTAATGTGTTTCAGATCCCATTATTTTATTTTTATCGTCATTACTTAAAAATGTTGAAATTATACATGGAAAAGAAAAATTTTATTCTACCAAAAACTTTAGTGTGTTTTTTTCTCAGAAACAATTGTTTTTTGCACAAAAAAATTGGTTTTATTGCGATTTTTTTAAAATCATGAAAATTGATCCTTAAAAAAAACACATCGTTCCAATATACACACTTTTCGTTTTTACCATTGTTTTTCATGCTTTTTTGGGGTTCTTTGGCTAGATTTCCCATTTTGAGTTAATAATTCTCGTTTCAAAGTTTACATTGCTTTTTGTTGGATATTCTCAACATGCAAAATGTTTATATACTTATTCAACCTCATTCCAATGAAATAATAATTACAATAGATGTTAAATTTGATGACAATATATTAACCTGTGAGCCTAATTCAACAGTGCTTCCCCCTTTATCATGAAAGCCATATTTGGTGTGCATTGTCCAATTTTTTACTATTCTTGGTTCTCCTCTAGATGATGAAAATGAGGATGGAAATATAGCTCTGCTTACTAGCCTTCATTGAGAGGAGTCTATTGAACATGAACCTATACTAGCACTAGCACTAGAGCTTCGTAGATGGCTCCATTCCACATGAGACATAGCTATCACCTTGCTAGTGATCCTAAATATTAACATCATACTCATTCACAATTGTAACAATTGTTCATTTAATTTATATTGATGTTTAGAGAATCATAATTTGAAAACATTTTCATAAACATAAGGAAATATAGATTAAGAAACAACAATGGATGAAGAATATCATTCCTTAATGGGAAATGATTCTTGGGAGCATGTACCACTTCCAAAAGGAATAAAACTTGTTTGATGTAAATGGGTATAAATAATTAAGTATGCATTATATGAAATTCTTGAAATACATAAGGCTTGATTAGCTTCTAGCCTACGATATAGAAATATTTGCAAATATTAAAACATTTAGGTTGGGAAAAAATAATGAATGAACAATAACATTCCTTCATGGAAAATGATACTTGAAAAGTTGTACCACTTTGAAAAGGAAGAAATCTTGTTGGCAGTAAATGTGTATATATAACTAAGTGTACATCATATGGAAGTGTTGAAAGATAGAAGGTCAAGTTAGTTGGTAAAGGATTCTCTCAAGTTTAAGAAATGGACTAAAATGACTCTTGTACCTCTGCCACAAAAATGAATTTGATCTTCCTTATTTTAGCCCTTCCTACCTCACATGCATGGGAGGCCCATTAGATGGATGTTAAATTCACCTTCTTTCATTATTATATATATAAAGAAACATACATGGGATAACCTCTTGGATATCTATAGAGTGACTCTAGCCTTCTTGATCACCTTAATAAATCTATGTATGGTTTTAAATAGGCTACCTCAACTAGGTATGTGAAAATGTATAGCTTTCTTATTGAAACTTACTTCTCTAGATATAATTATGACACCAAAAACCAGACCAAGAAAGTAGGAAGACATCTGATAATGCTTATTATTTAATTTTATGACCTAATCCTCACTAACAGTGACCCTGAAATTTCAACTTATGTGAAGTGGAGCCTTAAGAATAAGTTTGAAATAACATAATTAGTTTATTTACATTATTCGCTTGTACTATAAGTATTGAAAACCAAGGAAGGAATTCCACTTTCACAATATGAGAATGCATGTGGTATTCTTCACCATTTTCATGTGAAATAGTGTAAACCATTCTTTTAAACCTTTTAATCTAAAGCCTTCAAGCATTCTACCACATTCCACTACACCTGAAGTTTGTGCCATTTGTATTGTGGGTTACCTAGTAGCCTCTTATATTTGACTCGTACCCATCCTTTTATTTCCTTTGTTGTTGGTTATGCTTTAGAGCATATGAAAGCAACCCGTGAGAGTAATTGGAAAGAAGTGAATGGGATACTTTAATATATCCAGGGTATGGTTAAGTTTTGGATATATTACAATTGAAGGGGGGATTTTTTTTGGTTAGTTTCACTAATTTAGATTGGGATGATGACCTAGACAATGATAATTATTTTGTATGTTGTGTTTTTATTATTCTATCTAGAATTATCACTTGTGGTCATAAATAATAGGAGGTTATTTCTCTTTCTTTAGTAGAATTAGAGTATCGAGCAATGACTAATGGAAGTAAAGAACACTTGTGGCTTTGATAGATCCTTTCAAAGTTTGGATTCGAATAATATAACTTGACGAAACTCTAGTGCATTGATTATAATTCCATCAAGCTCCCTAAAGATACATTTTAGCATCAACAAAACAACTACATTGAGGTGCAAATGCACTTCATCAAAAACCTCATTTATGATCAACTTTTTGAAATGTTTGTTTTCCCTATAGATGATCAAATGTGCAAACATTCACAAAGTCTCTTATAAAGTGATTTTTTCTAAAGTTCAGTATATATTTGGTTTTTAAGAAGTTGTCTTTAAGGGACGATACAATAAAATTCATCCTTATCATATTATGTCACCTTTGTAAATATTTCATTTGTATTCCAATTTCTTATTGGAGGGGTGGCAGGGGGATGTACTAGAATATTTAGACACTCAGGAGTTAGTTGAGTTCAACTTGGTATAATGTCTCTACTAAGTAAAAGTGTGTTTTTTTAGTATGCATTAGTTGCCTTTTTATCCAATGATCATAATGTTTCTTGGAAATAGAGTGATATGGCATTTCATATTCTCCTCGATACTAATAGAAATTTATACATGGATTAACAATCGATTGGGACATGATCTCCATTTAAACAACATGGAAAATCATGGTTGGTCATCAACTCTTAGAACTCTCTTATGTAAAAATAATTTTTTTCATTAATAAAATTGTCTCAATTGGCCATGTTGGTTGGGGCCATGTGCTATTTCCCTCTCACATGGTTTTAACCATGAAAAATTATTGGACTTATGATATTTGATCTCATTATCTGAATGGTTAATTAAGGTTTTCATTATATATTTAATACCCTATTTTCCCAAACATTATTTGCAGCATATGGTTGGGGATATATATTGTTATGGATTTTTTTTCCATGCTTATGATAATATGTATGTTTTGTCCTAAATTTCGCGCTACCTTTCCTTTTTTAGACATTTTACCTCAAATTAAATTAAAAAAAAATACATTTTCATATTTACACCCTTTCTTTCGGCATAATGAATACATATGTGTCACTTATCAAATCAAAATGTGTATATACATTAGTATCCTTCATACAACTATTATATATATTCATTTTCAACAAAAAAATCAAATGTGCATAGTATTGCACATTTTAGGGTGGTGATTATGGGTTCGACCAATACCTCATCTCTTATATCCCATCCCTAATGAACAAAAGTAATTTTCAAGAGTATTTAACGATGCCTTGGGTGGAGGAGATGGACAAGTATTAATAAGTAACCTTATGCTAGTAATGTCTCTCATGTTCCTTTTGTTTGTAATCCCCTTTTATATTTTAATTTATACCCTTAGATAGGGAACCCTTGTTTCTTTGTCTTCCTACTATTCTCTAGAATTTGGAAATATACTCCTCTTTTTACTTTTTAGTGCAAAAATAAAGACATTGCGGTGTATATATTCAATGGCCCAAGTTATAAACACATGAAGGATAGTTTCAATCAATTCCTTTAGAAATAACTGGGTATTCTCTAAGCGCTATGTTTTTTTTAATTACCATAATAACAAACTCGTTCTATGTTGTTCTAATTCATTGTTTTCATAATATAGCTTATGATATTAAGTTTTTTGTTAAATTATTTCATCTTCTTTGAATACACTATTGTCATATGCTCATTTTCCTTCTTATTCTAGGTCATTTGTGAAAATTTTGAAGGGAAACTTTTTGGAAGGCATATCTCGATCAGAATTCATCTTTTGACGTATTTCTTCTACCCTTACATAGAAATTAAGAAATACTTAACGTTTTCCTATAGATTGGAATAAATATTTCTTATTTACACTCTATTATGGTTGTTATACTAGAATTAGGAAGAAATTCCTTAAACATAACTAGTGAATCCATTGAAGAGAAACTTATCTAAGTTTATCTCTTAGGGGTTTTATAAATTCTTAGGGTCATTTTAGAATTTCTTTCAACCCTTTTCAAGTCAATTATTGTTAGGTTTAGTCTTATTTATAGTGCTCTTACATTTATATTTTAGCCCATATTTTGAATTCTTTTACAATTGTCCTCTATAATTATTCCTATGGTATAGTCATATATGCATGCAACTTCCTTAAACAATAATCACATATATGTTGTAAAGGTGGAAAAATTCCCAGCTTCTTTAGTTTAGAAGGTAGTTTAATGGGCTTTTGGATCTTTGTCTTAGTCTTACTATAATTTGAGTCTATATTCTAGTTTATATAAGATTTAATAAGTAGTTTGAATTGCATTTTTACTTTTTATAAGAACTTATCCTCCATTTCTAGGCTTATGCTCTCTAGGTCTAGAAAGTGTGGTTTGTTTTGAAAGGTTAACTATTTTTGTCCTACCGACTCTTGATGACTAAATTTATCTTTCTGGAAGTCTTATAATTCTCTTTGTGACCTTGGTATATTTCTTCCTTACATCTCCTACAGTGGAAGGAAATTTGAAAAGATTTTTTTTCTTTTCCACATCAGGGTTCTTACTCCTCATTTTCCTTTGTTTGTTTATTAACAAAAAATTGAAAAAAGGATAATTTTTTTTAGTAGTTATTTTTCTTTACTTGTTTCCTTCATTGAATTCATATATTCGTAAAAGAAAAACAGTTAGGTGTGTTTACTTTTATTTTTCATATGAGAATATTGTACTTTCCTTACCAATATGTGAATCATTTTTTAGGTGTTTTTGTTAGGTTTTTTCTTTTTCTTTTCTTCGACCCAAAATTTGACTTTCTACACACTTTTCCTTCAAATAAAGTGTATATTTACATAGAGTGACATTTTTAAAGGTGTGCAGTCCCATAGGTTTCCTTTCGAGAGGTCATATGAACCAAGTTTTTGGTTGTTTTGACAAAATTTTTCCCTATTTAAACTCATATACATGGGTTCCCCTAATTATTTATCCATATATTCACCTTTTGCATTCATAATAAGTTCATATTTGCATGTTTTTCACTCTGAAGAGAAGAAAATACCTCCAAAACTTGTCTTTTTACACATTTTTTGCCTTTGTTTTACACATTTTCTAATGTTGTTTTTGTTGAAATAAGTAATTGTTGGGGGGGTGAATCAGTAATTAAGAAACTCTTTTTCCTTTTCTTATTATGCTTAAAATCCATTCTTATATTCTTTAACTTGGGAGAGAATTCAATCACAAAGTCGTGAGGCAACAATGTTTTATACACACATATTCAAACAACAATCACATGAGCAGAACACATTTGACATAATGTTTTTCATGTGGAAACTCAGATCGAAAAACTGCCAATTTGTTGTTTGTTTATTATGGAAATAAAGAACCCACTTAATTACATATGTTTGTTTGTGAGAAACCACTCATAGGAGGCACCAACCCGCTTTGTTTAGCAAGCACTAGCTTGTGAACAGCCACCAACTTCTTCAATATGAAGGCACTAACCTGTGCTTGCCATTGTTCTACTATTTAATATAGTTTCCAAAAGGAAAAAAAAAGGCATACAATAATATAATTGAAATACAAATAAATGGTTGTTTGCATATTTAACTTGTGCACTATACCTGCTGTGCTCACTTACAATAGATATCCTCTTTCTTTTCACATCAACACTTCCTCTGTGCTCTCCCTTCACTGTTAAGGGATATTCACTGACTTCTGTTCAACAATACCCTTGCAATTCTTCACACAACCATCTTTCTTATTTCGTTTCTCTCTTGGATAGAGTCCTCTCAGGTGCTTCAACCTCTTGATCATGATGTGCTTCACTCACAGCACAACACGCTAACAAAGGTGCTCAAATCCCCCATCTTCTCTGTTTCCAGTGATGGTTTTTGTTCAATTGAGCCACTCTACACAAGGTAGTATTTCCTATATGTTCTTTAGCTTCCCAACTATTCTTAGGCATGGCTCTCCTTGCCTCTCCTACATCTTTCGGTGGTTTATTGTCACAATACCCAAAATAGAGATGGACCTTCCAGTTCTCCATAGTCTATCTCTGTAGAGCTCCCATGCTAAGAAATCAATTATCAGGTGATCTGCACACTTCTTTGAGAGTCCCAATCTCATTTATCAATCCACAGATCTTTGATAGATCACAATGGTGACCACTCTATTTTCATTTAATACATCCATTCATGCACACAACATAGTATGTGGGTTTAGCCCATTTCAATCTACCAACTCCTCTGTTCCTACATTCAGTGTCGTAGTTGCGGACCCATATGGCTTTAATTCTTTGTATTGTATTATTGGAGACACCTCATATCACAACATCATAGTGGTGTAGTGTTCCCATACTCCTCTTCCTTTGAGATCTTTGAGAATTTCTCCTCCACATGATCGAGGGTTGTGACCTACATGTCAACATTGAGATGCTAAGGCACTTTGTTCCTACTAGGGACCATTCTTCCTTTATTAATTGATTTGTACCTTTGGCTTTATGAACTCTCACAACCATGTGCTAGCCTAATATCAGAAGCCCAATTTATCATAACTTTTCCAAACTCGAACTGTTACATAGTTTGGACATCTTTAACCTCCAATATATCGACCTCCGATATGACATCAGCACTCCATGTGGCGACTCCTTAGAGGTGACACATGTCACCTAGTTCTAGCCCATTGGACTAACCAATAAGGTTAAATATGCTTGCCACGTGTATTATCGTACTGCCACATCATTCTAACATCAAACGCCATTGTATCTTATCTGATCCAATGATATGTTTCCATGTGTCCTACAAGAGGAGAGAGAAGAGGACCCGTCAACCTTTGGTTTTGCACCGAAATCATTTGTTAATCTTCTTTTGGCATTCCTCGGTGCTTATAAAGGCTTATTTGCACTTATCAAATATCGAAAATTTTAAAGGTTCCTCACTTTAATATATTTCGATATCCTGATCCCCGATATGTCGATGTTCCAATGTGCTAAGGCTCCAACCTCCAATGTGCCACTTGGACGAATCCTCTGATGTTCTGGCATCTAGATCTCTGATATGACAATACTCTAATGTGCTAGACTTCTGATATTCCTAAGCATCATTATGCTCACCTTTCACATCTTGTTCTTTGATATGTGGATGCGTCGATATGTCAACCTCTAATATTTTGATGTGCTGATATGCTGACCTCCAACATCTGCGATCTTTGATATGCCGTTGTGTCGATATGTTGACCTCTAATATTCCGATTATGCCTATACGTCGAACCTATGACATTTTGATCTTAGATATCCTAATACGTTAATTATGTTTACCTCTGTCATTCTGATGCACCAATATCCTGAACTACCACCATGCTGATATTTCTTCCTTCCTAAGGCTTTACAACACTAAACTTCAACAGACCATATCTTTTGATCCAAGAGTCCATTTTTATACTTCGATATATTGTTGGAAAGGTTGTTCAAAGAACTTTCTAATGGAGAGGGTGTAATGTAGGCTTTCAGTCCTTCTACTACTTGGAAGATGACATCAAACTTCACTTCTCATTGACTCTTTGGACAACTGAAATCAAACCTGCCATGATGATCCTCTACATGAAACTTGTAGCTACCATAGGAATCCTTCTGAGCCATTTATTTGTTGTAGCACACATTCTTTCTATTATGGTTTACATTAGTGCCAACACTCATGCATAATTCTAGCACAACCACCATCAATTGTCCAATAATCTTCCCCTTTGGAATTGATGGCAACAATATAACCTCCTCCTCAAGATAGTCATGCTATACTCCAATGCCCTACTCTGATGCCAACTTTCTCCCCTTTGACGTTATTGGAAAGAATAATTAACTAGCACTACCCCTGAACCATTGCAACCTACTCTCCCATGAGTTCCACATGTTGAGTAGTTGCCACCACCTACCAAAATGAATTCATTTGGATGGAGGAGTCACAACTCCTATCTGCTGCATGAGATACTCAAATGGTTTTGTGACAAGTGGCTTAATAAAGGTATTTGCTAGGTGCTTTTTAGTGGGTGCATATTTAAGTTTGACAGTGTTGGCTATAACCTGTTCAGTCAAGAAATGAAACTTGATAGAAATATTCTTAGTTTTTGAATGCATGAAAAGGTTTTTGGAGATGCTAATGGCACTTGTGGTGTCACACATTATTGGAATTGGATTACATAGTTCTACTTATATACCTTTCAAGTTTTTATTCATCCATAGAATTTGCGTAAAGCAGGTAGTAGCAACAATATACTCTACTTCAACAGTCGACGGAGAAATCAAGCCTTGTTTCTTGTTGACCCGCGACACCAAGCATTCATCCAGGAAGAAAGGTGCACCAGAAGAACTCTTCCTATCATTAAGAATTTGAGCCCAATCTGTTCTAGCTCCAAATCTCACTCTTGATGTTTGTGATGCTACACTCATGGCCTAGGGCAACCCCTCCTTCTAGACTTGTTCCAAAAAATTTAAAAAACAGTGTTTTACTCCCTATACGCGACATTGCCTTAAGCTAAATGCATGTGTATGCAAGTCTGTGTATACCCAACCCACGTATATGTCTTAAAGAACTTAAAAAAATTAAATCTCCTTAATTTCGAGTGGAGATCACGGGTTTCACCTGTTGATTACCTATTAGTGCCCGTGGCCCAACTGTTCCCAACAAATTCCCAACTAAAAAACTACTTTGGGATAAGTATAAAAGGCTTCAATGGGAAGACCTAAAGGAGGAGAGAATAGAGAGGAATATCATTATGCTGAGATTATCCCTAACCAGGTCTGAAGATCCTTGTGCTTCCAACACTTCCCCCCATTACAGGAAACCCTTGTTTCCTTGTGTTATGATGTCTTTTTACTACTTGAGATATCTTGGAGTAAGTCATGGAAGGAGTTTGTTGAAGGCTTGAGACTGGATGAATCTAGAGGACGGTTCCACTTGGAGCCTGCGAAAGGACAACTCAAGTGAAATCATTCCTTTCTGTACTTTAGCTATCTATAATAAAAGAAACACTTGTCTTGTTCTTGATATAAATTTTCTTCATGTTTATGATATCAATGTTATGATTCACGTATGAATGGTCGTTTTAATTGTATAACTACCTTTCAATATTCTATTAAGATGATTTCTTTATGATGTTTAGTCCATATACTGTTGTGCTCTCTTAAGTTGATTGTGTTGCAGGTTGAAGGACTAAAAGAGACTCCAAGAGGGTTTGGACCCTGGCTGGATCTTCCCAAACGAAGGACCCCCAGGTGCACTTTTCATCCTAGAGTTTGTTTATATTAGCATCATGGCTATGTGGAATGTGTGTTTTTCTTTATAGATAACCTCTGATCTATTAGGGTATCAACCCAAGACCCTAGGGGAATATATCCCTTAACAGAATTGGCGACTCTGCTGGGGACAATAGTATTGTTGTTCCTAGTTTGGGTTTATTCAAGCCAGTTAGGGCTCAGCTGTTTATTTCCTTGCTGCTGCTGTGTAGTATGTTCCTCTAGGAACTTGAATTGTAAGTTTGATCACTTTCTTTAGACTGTTTTTTTTGTTTTCTTGTAATCTTTTATATACGTTGTTTTTCCATTTTACAAAGGCGTATATACGCATGTTTCCTTAATTAAACCTGCGTATACACATGTTTCCTTAGCTTGAATAGAATATACACGTAGCTGTGCACTAACACAATCACGTATACCCTACAATTTTCAAGATTTTTCAAATATTTTTATTTCTGAAGATCTGTTTGTTGGTCTGAATCAGTTCAGTTACTTTTCTGTGTCAGTCTTTATTTTTATAGCAAGTATATGATTTCAAATTCTCTCTGATTGTTGAAAGTTTTGGTCTTATTTGTTTTGTTGCAAGCGTCATTTTTTTTGTTTAAGCACACAGGATTTCTTACTAAGAATCTTGGCTGCTCTGTTTTTCCAGGGAAGAAAGGTTGATTTCAATCTTTGTGTCATATATTGTTTTGGTGACTTTTTTGTTTGCATGTCAAAACTATATCTTTGTGACCATTTGCTTTTCTTACTTTCTGAAAGTTATTGATTCACACTTTCTTGAAAGTTGTCTTTTTGATCTTTTGGTTTTTATTGCCAAGCTCTTGTTGTTGATTTTTTATTATGAAGAGCATCTTGAAACACATTTTTTGTTGAGTTTTCACTGGTTTTGTGTTGTCAACTTACAAAGTGTTTTGTTTCCTATTCTTCGATCATAAAATTTTAGTCTTGTTTAGAGCATTTTTGAAAAGTCACTTTTGTTTTGGCTTTTGAAGGAAACTTCTTGAAAACTTGGTTTTGCTTTCTTGAAGTTTGTTTTGATTTAGTTTCTTTTTTCGAGTGAAAGTGCATTTTTGTTTGTCTTGAAACTTGCTTTTAGTGTTTGGACGAAAATGAGCATTAGCAACTTATATTCTATCTAAACATCTTAAGTGGCAAATTAAAATTGATAAACAAGTTACTTTCATTTCTTGATTTAGAGTAGTCTTGAGTTTTGCATCAGCATGTACTCATTGCATTAGGATAGATTTGTGCATCTTTTTAGGACATCCAGAGTTTTGTTAATTTTTTTGAGTGTGAAGCTTGAGTAAAAGAAAAGAAAAGAAAAACTTGTTGTTTTCTCTGAAGTTCCTCTCAACCTAGTAGAAATTTCTTTCATTGAAGAACAAAACGAGTGCATTTGCATATAGTTTGGTTTTTATTAATTTCTTTTGCGTCAAAACACCACAAGTTTCATTTTCGCTTATCCCTTGACTTAAAGAACAACCCATTTAAAAACAAGGGCTAATTAAAATACACTAAAACTTTTTTATAATTGTCAAGTTAGACACACCAACAAGTTTTAGGATATTTTAGGGCCTTGGATTAGGCGAGTGGAGAGAAAAATCTCCAAGGCCATTTAAACTGTCAAACATAGGAGTCTAAATAGTGAGTGAAAATCCAATAGTGTTAGGGAGACCAGGAAATCTCTAGATTTGGGATCTAAGCGCGAGGGTTTTTGAAGATAAGGAAGAGAGATACCCCCTCTTCTACCTATCAGATCTTACCTCAAAACTGTTTCGCCTAGCTTCTGATACGAGTTGGTAACCTTAGTTACTTCTCCTAGGGATCTACATAGGTGGCTACAAAGGGGAATCCCGTGGCACCTAAGGTCGATGTGGTATCACTCTCAACGGTACTACTGGAGGGCACCCTTGCGAAGATGGGGGGCTTGCACTCACACAGGCTGTTTTTAGGAGGTCAGTGTAACTTCCTCTGTTACCTTCGCTGGTAGGACTGGGCCGTCATTATCCCAGACTATCTTCAGAAGGCCCCTTTACCTCACTTTCTTATATTCTGGTGTTCAGTCCTCATCACCCAGAGCGGAAATACTTGAAATTTGTTTGACTAGCTGACATCTTTAGGGACATTTTAGTGTGTGCTCTATGCTCTTAGTTGGCCTAGCCTTCATTTTTCCTTGAGTCTTTAATTAGATCTTAACAAAAAATTCAAAATGGCTGACTGATCACCTAGACAGTCTCGAAGACTTTGTGGTCTTTCACCACCAAGTTTAGAGCCTTCTCCTAGAAGGAACAGAGGTAATACTACCGGTGGTTTTCATCCCATGGCAACTGACACATCGGGGATTGATCCTCCTCTCGGGAGCATTAGTGTTCACGACAGGCCTGGTACTTCCTAGAACAAGAGAGGAACACTCAGTTCTTTCTCGAGTTCTCTTTCAATTGGAAAACTCCTGGAGTCGCTAGCGGCTTTGAATTCTCCTCTAGCTTCTAGCTATCCAGAAGTATTACAATACGTTGGGACTCCGACACATAGACCATTAGGTCTAGGTCATATTACACACTTATCATCGATGGCCACTACTGGAAGCATGGCCTCCACCACAAGTGCTACAACTATGCAGACTCCAACATCAGTACAAGGGGGAGGAACTATTTCCATCTCCTCTGCATCTTTATTTGGGTCTTTGGCTAGCACATCTTTAGTTGGGTCTACTTCCATTCCTTCTACCAGTGGAAATTCCCAAGCCAATGTTTTTAGTTCTGGATTCTTCCCGTTTGGCACTGATTCACAGGGTATTCTGTCAGTTCTATTTAGTGCCTCCACATCCATGATGGGTGGGTCGACTTCATTTTAGGGTTTTCGTTTTGGAAGCAGTCATATACCACATTCCATCCTAAGGATAGGATCTATGCCTTTTTCTTCTACAGGACAAAGCAACAATCCTTCTCAAGGTTGGACTAACCCTGCAGTTAGTGGCATGGGAAGTGGGAATCCGTTTTTTAGCCAACAAGGGAATAAGTCGTACTCCATAGTTAGTTTGTTTTGACGTATTCCTCCCTTAGCTTCTGCTTGGAATCCTTATCACACGTTATAAATTCCTTATAATACTTTAGGAGGGAGCTTCGCTGGTTATGGAGGTTTTTCGGCCATAGTTGGTCAAACTCCGAGTTTTGTTGGATCACAAGGTTCACCTTTTTGTTCAGCTGGTTCTACTAGTTACTTCAAGCAGCCTGGTGCGTTCCAAAACCTAGGCCAATCTTTTCAGAAATTTGGGAGCTCTGCCTAGTCTGTGTGGAATCCCCAAGGTCCTTCTAGGCTTCCTTTTATGGCAACATTAAACTTGCCAGATCTCATGAAATTAACGAATAATCCAATCAAATACAATCTAGCCTAGCCTTTGGTCCCAGCCAAACTCCCTTTGAACATTCCAAAGTTCGAGGGAAAGGGTGGTGAAGACCCAGGTGAGCATGTGACCACATTCCATTTGTGGTGCTCATCAAACTCCCTTATCGATGACTCGGTTACGTTGAGGATTTTTCATTGCACCTTGACTGGCAATGCGACCAAATGGTATATAGAGTTGCCAGGGGGTAGCTTTACATCTTTCACCGACTTAGCTAATATTTTCTTAAATCATTTCCAGTTGCCCGTTCGTTATGATGCCAGAACTAAACTTATGGCCAGTTTTTGTCAGGATACGACAACCCACATTTCTGATCACATTCAGGAATGGAGACAGAGAAAGAGGCTCATTAAAGCGAAAATTCCTCTGGAATACCATCTCGAATGGTTTTTGAAATATTTACAACCTGAAATCTCTAAGGATGTCTCCCTATCCGGAATCTATTCTAAGGAGCAAGCTATTTTTAGGGCCCAGTAGTTAGAATTGATTTACACTGAGTCTGGGATTCTACAAAAAATATTTCCAGATGCTCCTAGGACTAAGGTTGATATAGCCAAGTCGAATCTAGGTCCCCATGTGGATGGTATCGTTGGATCCATAGACACAAATGTAGTGAACCTGTTAAACCAATTGTAGCAGTTGTCTTTACAAACTGCTTCTAACAACCAGGTCACATCATATAACCCTTCATCTTCTAAACCCTCTTCACTTAAGGCCATCCAATCTACCAGCCCCAAGAGAAATTAAAATCCTAATGGGAAAAAGAAAGGATGAGGTAAGAAAAAGAGTCAAGATGGGAAGGCTGATGTAAATAAATCCGGAAATAATGTTGATGGTGGTAGAAATGAGTCTAGAGAGAAAGTCAAGTTTCCATGCAAGTTATGCTATTGAGACCATTTAACTCATCTCTGCCCAAAGATTCAAGATGCTCAGTGCTTGTTAGGACAGCAAAGGACTTCTAGTTCTCAAGTTCTATTAACCAACCCTTTTCCCCAAGGGCAACAACTACTTGTTGGCTCAAATTCAAACCCTGATACCTCTGCAGGGGGCAACCAGGAAGGGGAAAAATCATCAAATGTTTTCATGATGGGTTCTAATGTCCATGTGGCTACTCAGTCACATGATTCCGTTGAAGCTGAAACTTCCAAGGACAAAACTGCTCCGTGAAGTACCGACCTTCATATTGAGCGACCCCATGTTGAGACTATCACAGATACTGAAAGGTTCCGCTAAACGCGCGACTATCAATCCAAATGCTAGGGCTACCAAGAATTACTGAATTATTGCAGATCTATCTCAGAGTCCATGCACCATGTCCGCTTTAGAGGTTCTCCAGTCGTGTCCAGCTCAATGAAGTGCTTTACTTTTGGCGATAGGGGTAGTTAATCCAACTAACTCTTTAGTGCTCACTTTTGACATGTTAAATGTCAAAAATCGACTCCCTCATCATATGGCTTTTCAAATAAAGTCTACATACTATAATGTTAACATTTTTTGTACCACTATTGATGAAGGAGCTTCCACGTGCATCATGTCAATGTCATGCTGGAAGGCCATTGGATCACCTTCGGCTGTTCCTTCACCTACCCTCCTGACTGCATTTTATGGGTATTCTCATAAGCCGCACGGGATTATCCTAACCTTTCCCATATGTGTTAGGGGGAAGGTTGTCAATATCAAAGTAGAATTCATTGATGCTAATGTAGATTATAATCTCCTCTTAGGAAGGAACTGGGTATACGAAATGGACGTTGTTGTTTCGACTCTATTTCATGTCATTTGCTTTCCTCACGAAGGGAAAATCATTAAGGTTGATCAATTGGATTATTGTCCAGTTGGTCCGCAAGCAACTTTGGACTCTATTATTCCTTTAGTGGATAACCCTCGTCCACCTACTGAGAATCTAAGAGTTGGGATGTATTCTTCATTGATGGGTACCTTTGATTTTCCCTTTGCTATCGCTAGAATCAATGTTGTTTCATCATCTAAGGAGTCTTCTCAAGAAGAGTTCTTATGAACTAATTATTTTTCAGACCCTTGGACCTTGCCTTCACCTATGACCACATTAGCTGATGGTCAAGTTGGTGGAATGGCATTCCCTATGTCTGCAGCAAAGATTAGATATAAATTTATCGTCAACTCTATAGACAACCACTCTACTCCTTTCTCTGAGGAGGAGCTAGATGGTGATGTGGCCTCAGCCTAGACCCTTGACTCTACCTCCACCATGGACTGCTTAGATATGGTTTTACCTTCCGAAGAAGAAATCCTAGAAGTAATTATGGGTGTAGATTGACCTTGGGAAGACTTACACCATCATTCATATTTTCTTCCTTTGTTGCAAGAAGTAGAATCTAGGTTCTCCGAGCTCTTTACTAGTGATGTTTGTACGGTATCAAATATTTTGGCTCCAACACACTTTCATGTTGAAGGTAATATGTCAGTGATTTCAAAAACGATATCTATAAACATCTCTAGGAACCCTAACGTGATCAAGAATCTCTTCATCGGAGTCGAATGTTCCCCTAAAGAACTCAAATTTACACTGACCTTTTTAAGGAATTTTGAGATATATTCGCTTGGTCTTATGAAGAAATTCTTGGAATTGACCCTTCTATAGTTCAACATGAGATGAAGATGTATGAAAATGCCAAACCGGTTCATCAAAGGCTTCGACCAGTTAATCCTAGGAAAGCAGTAGCCATTAAAGCTAAAGTAGAGAAGCTGCTCAATGCAGGTTTCATATACCTTGTTCCTCTTACCAATTAGGTTTCTAATCTAGTCCCTGTGGATAAAAAGCAAGGAACAATCCGAGTATGCATTGATTTTAGAGACCTAAATAAGGCTTGTCCCAAAGATAATTACCCCACACCATTCATTGATCAGATTATTGATGAGTGTGCTGGTAATGAGATTTTCTCCTTCCTGGATAGTTTTTCCGGTTATAATCAAAACTCTATCCGTCCGGAAGATCAACATAAGATAGCTTTTATATGTCACTGGGGTACCTTTGCATACAAAAATATGCCTTTTGGTCTTAAAAATTCTGGAGCTACCTTCCAGCGGGCCATGTCATATGCTTTCCACGACATTAAGCATATCATCGAAGCATACTTGGATGATCTAGCCGCTCGTTCTCGAAAGAGAACTGATCACCCTAGTCATATTCGATTGGTTTTTGAGTGATGTCAATTTTACAAGATCCGGTTGAATCCCAATAAATGCGTTTTCGCAGTTACATCCAGTCGGTTATTAGGGTTCATTGTGTCAAATGAAGGGATTAGGTTTGATCCCTTCAAGGTAGAGGCAATAATTCAATTGCCTCCCCCATCCTCAATTCGGCAACTTCAATGTCTTCAAGAGAAGGCTAATTTCTTAAGACGGTTTATAGCAAATTATGTCGAGATCACTAAAGGGTTTATGCGTTTGCTATAGAAAGGTGTTCCATTTCTATGGGACGACTTTGCGTAGCGGTTGTTTGATGCCTTGAAAAAGGCAGTATTCTCTACCCCGCTTTTGAGTCCACCGGATTATGGTAGGGACTTCCTTTTATATCTTGCTGCAGCAGAATCAACCATAGGTATGGTTCTCCTTCAGGAAGACGATGCTCTCACAGAGCATGTGATTTATTATCTAAGCTGAGGCTTGATAGGTCATGAACTTCACTATTCTCCTATTGAGAAGTTGGCCTTGGCAGCTGTCCATGTTGTCCAGCGGCTCCATCATTATATCTTGCTACACAAAACTTTTGTCTTAGCAGCGGTCAATCCATTTCAATTTGTCCTGAGTAGGTGAGTGATTGGGGGAAAATATAATCAATGGATAGCCATTTTACAAGAATTTTATTTCGATTTCTTGTCCACCAAGTCTAAGAAATCTATGGTTTTTGCTGAGCTAATCTCCGAGCTGCCTTGTGGAGAGGATACTGTTTATGAGGAAAGTTTTCTTGACGAACATTTATTCCTCATCTCTTCACTTGACCCTTGGTATGGAGATATCATTGTCTATCTCTAGACATCAAAGTTCCCCTCTACTTTCTCTAAGGAGGAACGTCGAAAATTACGTCACCTGGCTAAAAATTATGTTATTATTGGTGATGCATTATATCATCGAGGGGTTGATTCAATCCTTCAGTGTTGTTTAACCCTAGAGGAAGTAGAGTCAATGCTCAATGACTGCCACAGTGGAGCTTGTGGTGGTCATCTTTCAGGGCTTGCTACAGCTCAGTGTATCTTGCGTGCCGACTATTTTTGGCCTTCGCTCTTCAAAGATTGTGTTGAAGCGGTCAAACGTTGTCACCCCTATCAGATCTATACTCAGATGATGAGTGCACATCCAGCTCCTCTTTTTCCTGTTGTCACTGTCGGTCCTTTTACTAAGTGGGGTATTGATTTTACAACTTGTAATTTGCCTTCAACAGTGAATCACAAGTACATTATCATGGCCATAGACTACTTCGCAAAGTGGGTTGAGGCCATGCCCACTTATAAAAATGATAGTGAAACAACGACATTGTTCCTTTTTAATAAGATTATCTCAAGGTTTGTATCCTAAGAGAGATTGTCACTGACCATCGCAATCATTTCCAGAATCAACTAATGTCTGAATTGGCTCTCAAATTGGGTTTCCAGTAGGAACATTCATCTCATTATTATCCTGAGGCCAATGGACAGGTCGAGGCAATGAACAAAACCCTCAAGATGATAATACAAAGGATGATCAACAAAATTCGGTTCAATTGGCATATTATGTTGTATCCGGCTCTTTGGGCATACCGAACCTTCGTAAAGACTGCTACAGGTTTTACACCTTTTCAGTTAGTTTATGGGATGGAATATATCTTTCCTATTGAATGTGAAATCCCATCCCTTAAGTTAGTTGTTGAGCTCCTTCCAGATACTTCTAGTCTTGAAGAGTGCCTCCTTCATTTGGAACATCTTGATGAGTAGCGTCGAGATGCCACCACAGTCAATGAGGCTCATAAGAAAAGGATTAAAACTCAGTACGATAAAGCTGTCCGTCCTTGAGTCTTTTCTGAAGGTGACCTTGTCTTGGTCTATGACCAAGACAAGGACACCTTGGGGCTAGGCAAGTTCAAGCCTATGTGGTACGGTCCCTTCATAATTAAATTAGTTTTAGAAAAAGGGGCATATGAGTTAATGGATTTTGAAGGAAACAAGTTGGGACCAAGACAAGGTCACCTTGGGGCTAGGCAAGTTCAAGCCTATGTGGTACGGTCCCTTCATAATTAAATTAGTTTTAGAAAAAGGGGCATATGAGTTAATCGATTTTGAAGGAAACAAGTTGGCAGAGCCTCGCAATGGGCTCTACCTCAAGAAGTAATTTGCTTAAGTAGTAGCTAGGCAATGGATTCTTTGTACATTTTGTATATGTGTAGATATCTCATCGAGAGTTTCTGATATCGACACTTTTTGGTCTGCTGTGGCAGGTGTTGATGGATGACTTGGTCTATTTTGTATTCACCAATGGTGCTAGTCGACACACTCGGAACCTCGCTTCTGCAGCTTGGGTACTCTACTATCCAACTAGTCAATTGATGGTCTCAAAGGGAGTATGCATTGGTCCCACTTCAAATAATATGGTTGAGTATACTTCCGCTATTAATTTACTATCCGAAGCAATTTCTTATGAAATCAATTCGTTGGTAGTCTATCTTGTTTCACAATTGATAGTGTCACAATTGAATAACATTTATCGGGTAAGGGATCCATGTTTATATCGCTAGTATTTAAGGGTGAGGTTGTTGCAAAGATCATTTACTCATATTAACTATTTGCACAGTCCAAGATCTCATAATTGGTTAGCTGATTCTATCACTAATCAAGAATTAGACCGACACATCAATCATTCATCATAATAAAATCAAGCATCAAAAGGTCGAACTATATATATATATATCATAAAACATCTCATGTGTACATAAGTGTGTCCAAAATAATATACAAAATTGGGACTCAAATTGCCATAATCATGTCCAGTACATCTAATGCCCCATCTCAGGATGAGCGGCTAAATAGGAAACTACTGCATTGCCCACACGCCTAAGAGTGTGAACCCAGTCTCGTGCCATGCCAACCACATGACGGTGCATATCTACAGGGAGATCCTCTACGGCCACCATTAGTACTCAGTGAGTTAGTCTCACAAAGTGTCGCTGAACTGTGTGTAGAAGTCACTTTGTATCCGTAGCTGCCTCTTTGGCCCCTCGGTCGTGACATCCATACCATGGGAACCCATCTGGTCACACCGGCCCAATATCTGGAACATGATCATCATATTAGTCATTTGAATCCTATCAAAAATATTTTTCAAATTTATTATTATATTTGAAAAATTACAAAAAAATCATAAAATCAAAAATCACTTACCAATGTTGCCCGATGCTGTGGTTGGTGGTAATACTAGATCGAGATCTACTCGGAAGTCCAACCCAACATAAGTCTAGTCATCTATGGCGATGATCTGCTCCTCCCACCAGGAGAAGAAGTCATCGTCAAATTTAGTCTATGGGATCTCCCCACCTCCTAGACATTTCATCAAGTCAGCCCACCTGCCCATTCATGGATGGCGTGGGGTGTTGATTGAAACTAGTACTCTAGGACAAAGTGCGGGGACCCTCTCAAAAAAGAAAGAGCACAAAATAGTTCCATATCTGAAGCTTTTGGTCTGCCCTCTCTTGATGGAAGTAAGTTGACTTTTCAGGCTGGCCAGAAGAGGAGTACACTAGTCAAATACAGTGGTGCGACAATCTACGGCCAAGCTCATGGCTACCCGTGATGCCTAGTGCAGAGAAGCTGATCCGTTCACTCTAGCTATAGTGAACACAAGATTATCCTCAACGATAAACTCTCCACATGTTTGATTGGAATTTGACTTCCAATATTTTCTGGATGTCTCGGGCAATATATATGTACATAGTCCTCAATCGAGAGACTGCCTCGTGACCTACCCGTGGAATGTACTACCTCTCCCCTTCGGGAAAGGCCTGTGATGAAATAAATGTCTTCCACTTCTATCTGAGTGGCATTTGGTCAATCATAAATGAATCATCCTTGATGCTCCAATAGTGAATGAGCATTTTGAGCAGGCAAGTGTTTGCTTTCATATTTGGCATTTTGAATAACTTTACCAAACCGCATCCCCGTAAGGCATCCAAAGCATTAGGATCATTCGTAACCTCATCATCCACTAAGGTATGATGTCTTTCTCGCCAAGTGACTCGCATCTTGAAGAAAAAATCAATTTATATCATTAGTTTTTTTGTTCGAAATGTTCACGGCATATACACAGGTCCATTTTACACACAGTCGCATGTAGGGCCTGCGTATATGTGGGTTTCATTGATGCAACCCATTTTTACGCCGTGACAAAATTTTTGACAACAATTCAATGGTAAAACTTAAATTAAAAATTCTAAAACTAGTCAAAATTGATTGCAAGACAAGTTTAAGGGTTACCTAGGGATTTTGGAAGGATTTGAATGGTTGAATTTGGCATATGGAAAAGTTTTCTCCTTTTTCTCCACTCCTTTGCTATCAAAATCAAATGCTGAAAATGATGAGTCAAAAAACTATTTTATAGGCTTTAAAAATGCAAAATTTTTTCAAAACTTAATTTTGTTTGGTCTCATGTAACTTTTAACTTGGGAGCTTAGAATGTCGAGAATGGTTTGATTTTCAGGACATTTTGGACACTTTTTTGACAGTTTCGAGACGGTTCCATGATTGTTGCCCCATCATGGTAGGTATCATTTTCTCACTGGCATATAGGTTAGGGAAGCCATTTTTCCATTACATTATGTATACTAGCCTCCGTTTGTCAATACACTGGCCATAGGGTCGACCCCATCATGTTATGGTTCATAAACCATATTCACTCACCGATTAATACATCATGACACAGTGGTAGAGCCATCCTTTTCATGGGTATCGTAGTTAGAACCTCATTGACATTTGTTTCCCATGCTACTTCAGTTTGAGTAGGCTCGGGAGTCCTCTGTAGCCCTGCCATGACATATGTGATGAAGACTCATTCCTCTTTGCTTCTTCACTTCATTCTGACCTTACACCCTAGAGGCTCCTTTGGGTTGAGTTGTATTACTGCATTGCATTTTGACCACTTGTACCTTTTGGCCTTGAGCCAGCTTCACTTGGACTCGTGTTTAAGCCAACTTTTGACCATGATGACTGCAAAATCAAACTTGCATACATTTCACTTCAGCAACTTGACACACCTTGACCTGTGGAAGGAACACACATTTGAGTGTCTTTGACCAGTTTTCACCTCCCTGCATTGAGCATAGGATTGTTCCAGTCCCAGGAACTAGATCATCTACTTCACCTACACTTGTTGTTTCCACTGTATTATAGCATGTTTTATTCTTTTCCCAGCTTAATGAAAAGGACAAAAAAACTATATATTCCAAAAAGGGCAGGAACGAGACAATATTTTAATTTATTGTTGGCAGCTAGAGTCAGTCTTGTTGCCCTTGAACAAAGCACTCAAAACAAATTCTCCTCCATTTGGGCGGGATTTAGTTTGACTTAGGTATGCCTTAACCTTGTTATTGAGTCACTTCTCCCCTAATTGGTTATCTCTTCCAATCATATGGAGGGTTTGTTCATGCCTCCTACATGATGAACTTATACAGAGTCATCATATGCTGCCACATAGTCACATTGAGTCGTGCTTTTGTTCAAGGCAAGTTAGCCTGAGTCGGCCTCTCTGCGGTGTCTCTTGATTCATTTTTCAGTCAGTCATCCCTGGTTGTTAGTGTCTTATCTATTATCACATCAGTTATATTGGTCCTTTACTCATGCTGATTTGAGAAGGTCTCCACTGACTTCTTCCTAGCGGGTCTTGTCCTTATCGACGACGACATCTTGCTCCTAGGACAGGCCTAGAGCTGCACCCTAGCCCTATTTTCATTATTGATAGGTTACCTGGTGCTCAGCATTGATCAGTATCATGGGTCTTTGACTGAGTGGTTTCCCTTGTATTTGACATTAGATTACATTATCACACATTGGGATTCATGCAGTACCTTGGTTTCCATTTGACCCTATTGGTGGATACCTCGCCTCTGTGTCAGCTTTCATTATTGGTTGGCTCAGAGGGTTTCTATCGTGCGCTAGCCCCATCTTGTGTACGTCGGAAATGTGCTTTGATCAGGTTACTACATATTTTTTTCATCTGATTCCCTCCACATTATTGGCCTACGAGTTACACTCATGCTAGATTGATGAAGGATGCCTTAATGCCTTCCTTCTAGCGGATTTTTTCCTATCGACTACGACTCATTGCTCTGGGGTAAATATCTAGATTCCAATTGGTAGTACCTTGGGGTTTGCAGTCATTAGTGGCAAATCCTTTGCTATCAATAGTGGGAAACCATCATTGTCTCCTGATTGATAGATTCTTACAGGTGTTTGACTTTAGCTCATCTACTCACTTGTTAGATTGTATTAGGTATCTTGATGCTCATTATCATTATCAGTGAATGGTTTTGCATTTGTTAACGGTACACATCAATGACTGGTAATTAAATGATTTCTCACATGGTAAACTTCAGATCATTTATGCCCATGGTGTAGAAATGTACCATGATGGTCGGTGAAGACCTCAAGTTGCATCTGCATTCATTGGTTCACTTGACAGTTGCTCCTGTTGCTACTAGTTGATACCACTCCACCTTATATGTCGCAGTAACAAATGGTGGCATTCTATATGTTGGCACTTGAGTTTACAGCATAGTACCATCGTACTCCATCATGTTCATTTGGTACTTATTTGGATCAATCTTTGATATCAGTGATCTGTTGCATCCTTTAGCATCATTGACATTCTTATATGTGATATGCAGACATGTACTTGTTCGATCATGATCGGATGATCCATTATGTATTTTCTAGTCTTTTATACTTGTATACTTAGTGGATCCACTTGTACTTGATATGTGAACATGCTGTACTTTCTCTAAGCATGGGTATGCCCACCTCAAATAGTGTTTCTTTATGATCTCCTTTTGTGGCTTGGGAGGCTGAACTCTGGTGAAGTCCTTCTCAGTTTTTGATAGATTTCCTTTCCATGGACTTGCTTAATACATTTCGGCCATCATGTACCCCTTCTGACCTCATATATTACGGGGCATCTATTATAGCTCCAAATATCACTCTTGATATTTGTGATGCTGCACCCATGGCCTAGGGCAACCCGTCCTTCCAGACCTGTCCCAGAAAATTTTAAAAACAATGTGTTACTCCCTACACGTGACATTTCCCTAAGCTAAATGTGTGTGTACATGGGTCTGTGTATACCCAACCCATGTATATGTCTTAAAACACTTAAAAAAATTAAATCTCCTTAATTTTGGGTGGAGATCATAGGTTTCACTTATTAATTACCAATTAGTGCTCGTGGCCCAACTCTTCCCAACAAATTCCCAACTAAAAAACTACTTTGGGAGAAGTATAAAAGGCTTCAATGGGAAGGCCTAAAGGAGGAGAGAATATAGAGAAAGATTAGTTTGCTGAGATTATCCCTGACCAGGTTTGAAGATCCTTGTGCTTCCAGCACTTTCCCCCATTACAGGAAACCCTTGTTTCCTTGTGTTATGATGTCTTTTTACTACTTGAGATATCTTGGAGTAAGTCATGGACGGAGTTTGTTGAAGGCCTGAGACAGGAGGAATCTGGAGGACGGTTCCGCTTGGAGCCTGTGAAAGGATGACTCAGGTGAAATCATTCCTTTCTGTACTTTAGTTATCTATAACAAAAGAAACACGTGTCTTGTTCCTGATATAAATCTTCTTCATGTTTATGATATCAATGTTATGATTCACGTATGAATGGTTGTTTTAATTGTATAACTAACTACCTTTCAATATGCTATGAAGATGATTTCTTTCTAATGTTTAGTCCATATACTGTTGTTCTCTCTTGAATTGATTGTGTTGCAGGTTGAAGGACTAAAAGAGACTACAAGAGGGTTTGGACCCTGGCTGGATCTTCCTAAATGAAGGACCCCTAGGTGCACCTCTCATCGTAGAGTTTGTTTATATTAGCATCATCGCTATGTGGAATGTGTGTTTTTCTTTATAGATAACCTCCGATCTGCTAGGGTATCAACCCAAGACCCTACGAGAATTTATCCTTTAACACAATCTTCATCCGTGTAGGCTTCCAACTTGAAATATTCTCTCTTAGGATATTAGTCCATACTTTTTTGTACCTTGAAGGTATTTGAAGATCCTCTTGATAGCAAAGACATGACTTTCTCGTGGAAAAGCTTGAAATCTAGCCACAATCCCCACTACATGCATGACATTTCACCTTGAAGCTATCAGATACAGTAAGCTTCATATCATTGACTTGTATTGAGTCTGATTTATGAGTGGTGTTCCATCCTCTTTGCACAATTTACAGTCTGTAGTCATGGGTGTGCTGATAGGTTTGTAATCTTCAATTCCAAATTTCTTCAGAGTTTCCTTGAGATATTTGGATTGGGATATAAACGCTCCTTTTGGAGACTGAGTAATTTTCAGGTCGAGAAAGAAGGAAATTTCTTCAGTCATGGACATTTAAAACTTTGTTTGCATACATTTTGAAAATTGATTCCCCAACTATTCCATATTGCTAGAAAATATTATATCATCTACATACACAACTACTATAAGTAGATGGTTGCCTTCAAATTTTACATAAAGTTTACTGTCAATTGTGCCTTTCTTAAACCCTTGTTACTAAAAATACCTATCTAAAATTTCATACCAAGCTATGGGGGCTTGTTTTAATCCATATAAGGCATTCTTCCATTTGCATATGAGCCCTTCATCAAAGGAGAGTAGAAATTCTTCTGGCTACTCAATGTAAACTTCTTCATCTAAATATCCATTGAGAAAGGAAGACTTCACATCCATCTGATATACCTTGATATTCTTATGGATGGAAAGAGAAATAAATATTCTTATAGCTTCCAGATGAGCTACTGGTGAAAATGTTTCTTCAAAATCTACCCATTCTATTTGGGCATACCCTTTGGAGACTAATCGAGCTTTGTTCCTGATTGCTTGACCCTGTTCATTTCGTTTGTTATTGAAAACCCATTTGGTTCCAATAATATTTTTCTCTCTCAACACTGGATCAATCTCCCACGATATCATTCTTTTGAATATCGTCAAGTTTTTCATTCATGGCCTTCACCCATAACTTATATTCACTTGCTTAATAGAGGTTCTTGGATTCTATCTCTAATAGTAGAGCCAAATTTGCATAACTAGTTTTGCCAACAAGTTTTCTTCTGGGATGGATGCCATTTATTTGATATCCGAGAATATGACTCTTAGGATGTTCCTTTTGTACACACCTAGAGGGTGTTTTAATTTAGGCATTCTTCGTCATGTTCACTCTCTAAATCTATTTATTCAAGATCCGTGGAAATCAAATATGAACTTTCTTCATCATTTGAGTTAATATTTCTTTTAGAGGATTCAGGTTGTGAACCTACCTCATCTACTATTTCATCGATGAAATCCTCAATATTCCTTGTCCCCTTATTGTAACACTTATATCCTTTTCTTCGAATAGAGTACCCAAGCAATATCCCTTCTTTGGGACATGAATAAAACTTCCAAGGGTTATTTTCATTCCTTTTAATGAAGCACTTGCTTCCAAAAAACTTAAGGTAGTTAATTAATGCATGTATTCCCTTCCATAACCGATAGGGAGTTTTATCACTATTAGGCCTAAGCTGAGTTCTCTTTTACAAATATACTACTGCCTGA
This sequence comes from Pinus taeda, assembly GCA_000404065.3. Classification (NCBI taxonomy): domain Eukaryota; kingdom Viridiplantae; phylum Streptophyta; class Pinopsida; order Pinales; family Pinaceae; genus Pinus; species Pinus taeda. Next base: position 243,500 of record APFE031376827.1, read on the forward strand.
GCTGCTTCTCCCTAGAATTTGTGAGACACTCCTGCTTCATCCAACATTGCTCTGGCCATTTCTTGGATTGATCTATTCTTCTTATTTTCTACCCCATTTTGCTAAGCAGTTATAGCCACTGAGTATTGTGTCCTAATATGATGCTCTTCACATAATTCCTAAAATTATCTTGAGGTGCACTCTCCCCCTCTGTCTCATCTCAAGAATTTTATCTTTAAGTCTTTCTCATTTTCTACGTGAGCTTTAAACTTCTTGAAATGCTTGAATGCTTCCAATTTTTCTTTTAATAGGACAATACCAATGGCTTTGATGAAATAATCAATGATAAATGTGAAATACCTCTCTCCTTTTGAGGTAATTTCTCTAGTTGGCCACAAATGTCTATGTGAATGAGCTCTAGAGATTTGTATAAGGAGAACTCTTTCGATTTGAAATGAGTCCTAGTATGCTTGCCAAACTGACATGAATTGTAGATTGTGTTATTGGGCTTTGATAGTCTTGGTAATTCTCTCACTTCTCCCATCTTGGCCACTTTTATAAAACTACCAATGTTCATATACTCGAGCCTCTTGTGCCACAACCTTTCTTTAGTTGTTTTTCTTAAATATGAGTTAACCTTGGGATCATCAAACACATATACATTATTGTGGGTTATGATTGCTTTTCCCACCAGCTTTTCATTCTTTATGATGTGGATCTCACAGTATTTAGATCGAAAGGTCACATGATAGCCATTATCATACATTTGGCTAACACTTAGCAGATTGTGCATTAGACCTTCTACATACAGGACATTTTGTGCTTTGGTATTTTTATCAGGACTAACTACACCTTTACCCTTGATTCTTGTTGGAGAATTGTTTCCAATGGTGACATAGTTTCCTTTATCCCTTTCCTTAAGTGACTGAAATTTTATTTTTTCTGCAATCATATGTTTGGAACAACCACTATCCACATACAATTTGTTTTCTTGATTATGAGTTGATAAGGCATGTCCACACTACATGCCTTTTTTAGGCTTCTATATCTAGATCCCATTATCCTTCTGGATAGTTGAATGTATGACATATTGGGACTTAGATATGTTTTTAAACCTGTATCTACACTCACTAGCTTTGTACACAAAATTATTACATTTGAAGCATTCTACTCCACTTACTATTGGAGAGAAGACATTTCAATATCTAAGAAAGGAAATTTGAGACATAGAAATCCGATGCGTATTATATCTGGGATTTTCATCTCTTTAAACATTGTCCTTCTACAATCAATGGGTCAATGTCCAAAGATATGAAATCTATAGCATTGACCATAAAACAAATAGGCATGCCAATTGTTAGAATAATTATGAGACTGTGCATGAAAATACATTGGTCGTCTGCCTGATTAATTCGTTCACCATTGAAGATCTCCTCTTTGTACGCCTTCTTTTTTGTCTTCATTAATTCTTTCATGATGATTCTTCCCATGACTTTGTGGTTCTTTGAATCCTGTGGACCTGAAGTTTATCTTCCCAATAGAAGATTCTTGTTTATTAGAGTATGTCAGACATATTTTTATTCTTGAAGGCCTTTGAATATTCAGGATATGATCTAGTCTCCTTGTCCCTTCAACAAAATTTTCATTTAGACCCGTCTCTGTCGCTGTTTTATCAATATCTATTCTCATAGAGACAACTTCTACTTCAAGTCTCTGACAATTTTCTTCCCATTCATGAATCAGGTCTTGAAGAACCTCTTCTTTTCATTTTGACTCCTCCAACTCAACTTTCAAAGACAAAATATTATATTTTCATATATGCCAGATCATTTCCCTTTTTATCTTGAGAAACTCCCATTTCAACTAATTGTTCTCCTCTTCTAATCTCTCTTACATTCCTTGGTTTTATTTCAGTAGAAGGATTATATTTTCCTTACTCTTGAGAGCTTACTCCTCATTATTAGAGTTATGCATACGTTCCTTTGCATGTTATAACTGTTCCTTCAACTCCTTATTCTTCTTCCTTGCTTTCCTTAATTCGTTAAGGGTATTGATGAGTTCCCCTTCAAGGTCTGCTTCCTTTTTAGAGTCCATAATACCTTGTTTCTTGGAGTTTGTTTCAAAGGCCATAAGAAGATACATATCTAACTCATTCTCTAATGAGTATTCACAGTCTGACTCTAGTGTTGAGCTATCCTATTTGGAGTATAACCCCTTCTTCTTATAGGGATTTTTCTTTTGATGTATCTGAGACTTGTTTCCAAATTTCCGATCATCTTCCCTTTTGGCCTTCTCTTTATAAGGGAATTTGGAAGAGAAATGTCCAACTCTTCCACAAGAAAAATAATTAAAAGGAAACTTTGCTTTATATTTTCCTGAGCCATGCTTAATTGTTTTGGCTAGTTGAGACGTCTCATGATCAGATTCACAGCTGGAGAAATCTCGATGATCTTTGTGCTCCTTACCCTTTCTGGATACCTTGAACACCTCTTCCTTCCATTTACACTTTTATATTCCTACTCTCATATCATAGGTTCTGAGAGTATCATGCAGATGATCTATCTTGACATCCTTTAATTAGTGATTTCCTCGAGAGTTGAGATTTTGGAATTAAATCTCATGGGTAGAGATCTCAAAACTTTCAGAACGACCATCTCTTCCTTGACTTCTTCACCAAGTCTTCTAATAATATTAGTCACTTCATTCTAAGGAATTATTCTACTATTCTTTTATTCTCATTCATTCTCAATATTTCAAACCTCATTCTAAAAGTATGAAGTTTCGCTTTCCTAACTTTTTCATCTCCTTCATGACTTTGGTTAGGTTTTACCCATATTTCCTTAGAACACTTACAATGCATAACGTTTACAAGTTTTTATTGACTAGGACCAATTAAACTGGAATTCTTGGCTTTACCATTACTCACATATAATTTTTTTCTATCTCCATCAGTGGGATCAATATCAAGGGCATTGCAGTCTACTAGCACGAACGTCCAAACATCTACTCTAAGGGACATAAGCTATGCGTCCATTCTCACTTTCCAAAAAGAATAGCTGGTCCCATCAAAGGCTGTTATTCTACTTAAGTAAGCTTCTTAACTCTCTTGCATAGACATAATTCCTTATAGATCTACCTCCCAGTGTTTAAACTCTTTAATGAAGGAAGTTGGATTTGATACCAATTGTTGAAATAAGGAATTGCTGAGGGGGTGGTGTGAATCAATGATTAAGAAAATATTTTTATTTTTCTTATTATGATTACATTCCCTTCTTATATTATTTAACTTGTGAGAGCATTCATTCATGACACAGTGAAGAATCAATATTTCAGACACACATATTCAAACAACAATCACATTAGAATCACATATTTGACATAGTGTTCATCATGTGGAAACCCAGAGGGAAAAACGACCAATTTGTTGTATCTTTATGATGTAAATTAAAAACTCACTTAATTACATATATTTTTTTGAGACCACCCACTCACATAAGGCAACGACCAATTTGTTGTATCTTTATGATGTAAATTAAAAACTCACTTAATTACATATATTTGTTTGTGACCACCCACTCACATAAGGCAACGACCCCCTTTGGTTACCAAGCACCAACTTGCCAAGAGGCACCAATCTCCTCAGTATGCAGGCACAAAGCCGCGCTTGCCAATGTTCTACTATTTCATACAACTTTCAAATCAAAGACAAAGGCATACAATAATACAAGTAAAATAACAATAAATGGTTGTTTTCATATTTAAACTTTTCATGTTGCCTTCTATGCTCACTTGCAATAGATCTCCTCTTGCCGCTCACTGCAACACTTTCTTTGCACTCTCTATTCACTGTCAAGGGCTTTACATTGACTGCTCTTCAGCACTACCCTTGCAATTCTTCACACAACCATCTTGCTGCTCTTTCTTCTCTATTAGAAAAATCCCTCTCAGGCTCTTCAACCTCTCTCTCAGGATACACTTCAGTCATAGCACAACACAATCACACATTTTCTCAACTCCCCCATCTTCTCTATTATCAGTGATGGTTTTTGTTCCATTGAGGCACTGTGTGCAAGGAAGTATTTCCTTTCTATCCTTTAGTTGTCCAATTATTCTTAAGAAATTCTCCCCTTACCTCTCTTGTGTCTTCTGGTGGTTTCCTATAATAGTATCCAAAATAGTGATGGACCTTGCAGTTCTCCATAGTATAACTATGTAGAGCTCCCATGCTAAGAAATTAATTCTTAGGTGACCTACACACTTCTCTAAGATTCCAAATCTCATTTATCGCTCCATAGATGTTTGATAGATAACAAAGGTGACTGATATTTTCTCATTTAATACAACCATTTGTTAATGTGAAGCAGTCAACAAATTTAGCCTCTTTCAATATACTAACTCCTATGTTCCTACATTCAGTTTCCCAGATCCCATCCAATAGACCTTTAATTATTTGTATTGTATTATCAAAGACACTTCATATCGCAACTTCACAATGGTACAATGTTCTTATACTCCTATGTTACTGAACTACATAAGCATTTCTCCTCCACGAGACTAAGGGTTGTGACTTGTAGCTCAACATTAAGGTGCTAAGGCACTTTGTTCCTATCGGGGGCCATTCTTCCTTTGTTAACTACTATGCGCCCCTAGCTTTTTGAACTCTCACAACCATGTGCCAACCCAATATTGGAAGCCCCATTTTTTAGAACTTTTCCAAACTTAGACTATTCTAGAGTTCTGACATCTTCAACCTTTGATATGCCGACCTCTAATATGATGTCATCACACCATGTGGCGACACGTTAGAGATGACATGTTTCACCCAGTTCTAGCTCATTAGACTACCCAATAAGGTTAAAGATGCCTACAACATGTCCTCCTATGCTACCATGTCATGCTAACATTAGACACAATTGTAGCTTATCAAAGAAAATCATATGATGCCATATGCCCTGCAAGAGGAGAGAAAAGAGGGCCCATCAACCTTTGGTTTCACACTGAAATCCTTTGTTAATGTTCTTTTGGAATTCCTCGATGCTTATAAATGTTTAAAGATACTTATCAGATATCACAACTTTTAAAGGTTCCTCACTTTAAGAAGTTCAGATATTCCAATCCCAAATATGTTGATGTTCTTATGTGTTAAGGGTCCAACCTCTGATGTGCCACTTGCATCAATCCTCCAATGTTCCAGTATCCAAATATGTGATATGTCGATACTTTGATGTGTTGGACTTCTGATATGCCTATGCACCAATATGTTGACCTATGACATCTTGTTCTTTGATATGTTGATGTGTCGATATGTCGAGCTTTGATATTCCGATGCACTGATATGTGGACCTTTGACATCTGCAATCCCTGATATGCCAATGCATCAATACACTGAACTCCAATATTCTGAGTGTGTCTATATGCTAGACCTCCGACATTCTAATCTCCAATATGCTGATATGTCGATTATGTTGACCTCTAATATTCCAATGTACCGATATCCTGAACTTCCAATATGCTGATATTTCTTCCTTCCTAATGCTTCACAACCCTGAACTTCACAAGACCATATCTTTTAATCCATGAGTCCATTGTTGGACTTCCCTAGATTGTTTGAAACCTTCTTCAGAGCACCTTCTAATGGAGAGGGCCTAACGTAGGCTTTGAGTTCTTCTACTTCTTGGAAGATGACTGCAAACTTCTCTACTCGTTGACTCTTTCAATACCTGAAATCACACCCACCATGATGATCCTCTACATGAAGCCTACAGCAACCACAAGAATCCTTCTGATCCATCCATTTGTTGCAACACACATTCTTTTCAGTGTGGTTGACATTAGTGCCAACATTCATGCACAAAACTAACACAACCATCATGAATTGTCCAACCTTTCTCATTCTCTTGAATGGAAAGACATATTGTAAGTTAAGTTTCACTGTTATTTATGTTAAATTAGGTGCATTCTTGCTCCTTTGAAAGAAGAAAAGAAAAAAAAGAGTACCATCCTACTATCTTCTATTATTTTTCTTGTAATATCAATAGGAATTGTTCATGGTTTATGCTTACCTAAAACTCAATCCAATGAAGGATAAGTGTGAATTTTTCTTTCCATTTTTCATATAAGTTTCTTTATTTAGGATATAAAAACCATCATAATTTTCATCTCTATAATATTGCATTAAAAGAAATCCTTAAAATGAATTCTTAAAACTAAAATCTATTAGACTTTTTATTTTGTCTACAGAATTGAACAAGCGATGGCTTTTATGGCCTTGGATTAGGTTTGGAGATTTAAATCTCCAAGTTCATTCAACTAAATCCCAACACCATATAGGTGTTACAAAGAAAGATCCTTTAACACATGAATAGAACATGTTGTGTTTGGGTAAGTGAAGAGGGGGTATTTTTTTGGGCACAAGTCGATTTATATCTTTTGTTCATGCAATTGCAAGCTAAGATACGCTGCCCATGTGCATGATTTTGATTGATAACTATCTCAACCCTACCCTTGTCATTAAATGAAAATTTAACCTAAAAGTGCCCATGAAATTTTCATTTCATTTCCATGTCATAATATGTAAAACAATCAAAATCTTTTAAATTTAAAAAGAGGTACATGTAAATATTTTGGAGGGAAAAGAAGAAGAGCTACTTTTTTAATTCTATTTTTAGTTTATCTCCTTATAGGTTTACTCAAAGTTCAAGTTTAGACACTCGTTGGATGCGGAATTAAATTCCACATCCAACAACTACCCATCACACATACTTTTGAGAAGTCCAACATCGATAAAAATTGAAGATACACTAAAAAGGTGTGTTTAACATGTTTTTTTAATGTATCTGCAATTGTTATCAATGTGGCTCTTCCGAAAAGTATGCATGATGGGTACTCATTGGATGCGGATTTTAATTTCACATCTAATGAGTATCTACACTTGAAATTTGAGTAAACATATAAGGAGATAAGCCAAAAATACAATTTAAAAAAAAAAAAAAAAAAGTAATTTTCTTCCTTTCCCTCCAAAATTCATAACTCTTATTTTATTATTTTAACTATTATTTTATTATTTTTCCTTAGAAGGCCACTTTTAGCTTGTAATCTCCTCTGATGGGTAAGTAGTTATGAGTTGGAAGCTTAGTTTGCTATCCTAGGTTCCTCCTAAGTGACTTTTATAGTAATATCTATGGTATCAAAGGTAGACATTGCTCCAACATTAAATTTCCACTAACAGGTCACCTATGAAGCGAGGGTAGCTGAATTCGTAAAGGTTGTGCTGAGAAGTTGGGGTAACTACTTCTCCCACCTTCATTGATAAGTACTAGTTGCTAATCATTCCAATATTCCCTTTCTAAGGCCCATTATCTTTACTTCTTCATGGTTCTAGTTTTATGTCCTAACCACCCTAAACTAGGTCAAGGCTAGTATTTTAATTTTTGTTTTTCTTTAGGACCTTTTTAATGGAATACTAATTTTATCTATGTAGTTATAGGTTTTCTTTGTCCCATTACTTTTGATTCTTTAATTCGGAGTGGCTAAGTAATGTCTCCATTGGTCTAGAAAAACTCAAAGTATACCTCTTGAAAGTATGACCTATCTTCTGAAGGGAAAAGGTTTAACTATACTTCCTTGCTTCCTCAAAATTTAGTTAATGAGACATAAGCTGCATTGAATATTATTGTAAAAGAAAAAAATTTGAATAATATGGTTACAACCATTGTTACTGAGAATATGAAGTAAAGAACCCCTTAAAAAGGGTATCATTACAATTTCTATTTCTTTGGAAACATTTGTACCCAATTCCAAACCACCTTGAATACTCTTGGATTTTTTGGGTTGAGTGATATTCTTTCCAAGAATAGCCCACGTAGTTAACTGGGGGGTTAGAGGGGGTCCGGATCCCCCCCTTCATTGCATCGATTACGTAGTGGGGGGGTCATAGGGGGTTCGAGGGGACCGGAAAATTTTGTTTTTTGGACCCTATATTAGGTTGGGTGGACCTACCTATGGTTTTGCGTATGATTTTTGCACATGGTTTTTGGATGTGATGGTTTTCGTTCCATGGTTTTGGATGTGATGCTTGTCGGTCCATGGTATTGGATGATTTGACATGTATAAATATGTATTGTAACATTGAAAGGAACATAATGAAAAATCAAGTTGGTAGTCCTAGTTTTGGGATCCAGGGGAAAATCTTTGTGTATATGTGTTTTATGTGTTATGCTCTCACATTGTTTATTTTCTACATTTCAGAATTCATATGTAGGTAATTTATGTACGCAGTTAAAACCTACATTTGGTATCATATTTGTTTTGGCTTCAAGGGGATGCCTTTGTTGCTGAGGGGTTTCGCTCAGGCCTCTGGCAGACCCTGTTCAGTGGGAGATCTGCGGGATTGATTGTGGCGGTGAAAGAAGATGGAGAGCAGTCGAACGATAGAGATCGATAAATTTAATGGTCAAAGTTTTGAGTTATGGAAACTGAAGATGGAGGATCTGTTGGTGGACAAATATTAGTGGGTCGCGGTAGATCCAGGTACTAAACCAACAGGAGTGTCTGATGAAGAATGGAAGAAGTTCGATCGGAAGGCTAAGAGCACAATATGATTATGTGTCTCAGATTTTGTATTGTTGAATATATCAGGGGAAGCTATGGTGAAGGCTTTGTGTGACAAGTTAGGGAATTTGTACCAATCTAAGTCTCTGGTGAATAAACTCAAAGTATACCTCTTGAAAGTGTCACCTATCTTCTCAAGGGCAAAGGTATAACTATACTTACTCACTTCCTCAAAATTTAGTTAATGAGACATAAGTTGCATTGAATATTATTGTAAAATAAAAACCTATGAATAATATGGTTACAACCATCTTTATTGAGGATATGAACTAAAGGACCCCTTAGAAAGGGTATCATTACACTTTTTATTTCTTTGGAAACATTTCTACCCAATTGAAAACTGCCTCAAATACTCTTGGATTGAATGTTTGGCTACCTATTTGATTGTCTTCCACTCCAAATCTAACAAATTCACTTAAATGTTCTTAGATAAACTCCTTGTCTCAATGGAGTTACATTGATGCAAACCATTCATCCTCTTTTTCTAGTGAAATATGTTCGTTTTATTTCTTCCTCATCTGGTGAAAGTATGGCTACTTGGAACCATAAGTCTAAAAATAGTATAAAGAGGAAGAATAATAAGAAGCAAGGTTAATCTAAATCTATATTTTTGAGTAATAGATATTGTTCTCACTGTGACAAACACCCTCCAAATTGTTTCCTGCACTTGAATTTTGGAGCCTACTAAATATCTTATGATATATCATTCCATGGTCACTTTATGGTCCATTAATTATTATGAAGTGTTTAAGTCTTCTTCATAGATGCTCGGTGTGAAAATCACTTGCTCATACATGCTTAGTCCTCTAAGAATTGACAAGTGCACTTCATTTGGTGCAAGCTTACAGAGGAATTGCAAAACCCCTGAACGTAAGGATTGCATAATCACTATTGATAGTGAGTATGTAGTCCATAAGTACAATAATTTTCCAAACCTATGTAAAAAAAAATTGCACACTCTCCACTGATAATCTTTGTCTCACTTTTCTTACATTTGTACGTCTATTCTAGTGAGTTTTCTCATCTGTCTTTTTTTTGCCTTTTTGTTTCCTCTAGTGTCTCTTTAACTTTTGTGATTTTCATTTTTTATTCATTTCACTTCTACAGGTGGCGCTTTTGTGTTCTCTTCACTATAAAATGTGTCATTTTCACTTTCTTTAGCGTTTGCAAGTGTCATTTTGACCTTTTCTTAACTGATTCCTTTTCGTAAGGGAAGTGTTGCACCTAACTAAAGGGAGCCATTTGTAAATTCTTGAAGGGTAGCTCTAGTGTATACTCTTAAAACAATGTGCTATATCAATCATAGAGACATGCATCACAGTCATTCCCCAAGTCTTGAGCACTATTTCATTAGTGTCATCACTTGTGTCGCAAAGTGCTTCTCAAGTGTGGTATGTGTTGTTATTCTATTGGTTCGATGAGAATGTTGATTTTGGGTGGTAAATGCTTCATTGTCAAGTATTTTATTGTTTATGAGTGTGTTATCATGCTCAAGTCATGTTTTGGTCCCATCTCTCCCATATTAGATCCCACACTTAGTCATTTTTTGAAGACAATCCTTCCTCGATCAACCTCCCTTTACTCTTCCTCCCTAAACTACAAATTACACAGTATCAGGCCTCAGTCATCCTATCTTGCCTCTTGTAACTACATAATGTGAAGTCACTTCCTCCAAGGACTACACATTGCACACTCATAGTGTCTAAGAAGTGCCTCTTGCTCCCCAAAACTGTGCATTCTTACCTCATATTCACCCTCTTTCTTCACACTACATTGTTTCAATTAGCAACTTGCCTCTCTTTCTTTCTAAAATGTACAAATGCATAATATAGTGGCCCATTCTCTCTTCTAAATTGTGGATTGTGTAGTCATACTGGAAGCCTACCTGATTGTGACCATCAACTTCATAATCTTTCTTCTCTCGCCTTTAGCCACTATGAATTGTGTAGTTATAGTCATCAATATCTCACTCCTGCCTCCTAGAACTACACACTCCACAATCCCTGAGCCTTCATCTCAATCCAACAATCAGTCCCGGGTTTGATCAATGAATTTCATGAAGATAGATGGACTAGTGGATTTTGAGACAGATGCCGTCTTGTCATGAGTGAATTACATCTACAGGTGCTCTATCTTGACATGAAAGGATGATGTTCAAGAAGAATGATAATGATATCTTGCAAGAGTACACTTATGAAGCCACAAATATAGGACAATCATGGAATAAGAAGATTAAGGGGCACTATATGAATACAGAAGTTGGAATATCCACATCACATAAATGAATCAATATCTTCAAGCCATTTGGAGGAAAAAGAGGAAGAACATGCAACATATATCATGAAGATACAAAGATAACAACAAAAAGAGAAGCTTGGCATTAACAGACCATCATAAAGTCCATGTCATCAGTGTCAATTCATGTCTTGTCAGAGTGTCATCAAAGTTTCATATGTGTCAATTGATCTTGCCACATGATTTAGCATGTAATTATGTTTTTCTAAAAACGATAAAAAATATAAATGTGTGGAAGTCCAAGAGTCACATGTAGAATATGAAAAGCCGCACATAGAATAAAGAGCCACTAAGAAAAATACAAGAGTCTTTTACAAGTTCAAGAGTAACTTGGAAGTCCAAGAGTTATGAGCGAAGCTCAAGAGTCGCGAGGATATGAAACGTAATTCCTCTTGTTACACACGCACCGTCATAACTCAAGCAAAGGGACATTGAGAGTCATAGACTTTGGATATCTAGCATTGGCTTCTTTAGCTTGGTATAGGAGAGAATGTCATTCCTTGGAGAAGAAATAAATCACTTATTGTTACACTATTGGAGCTACTGGCCTACCAATGTAACTGTGTACTTCAATATTTTACTTAATAATCAGAATCTCATTGAGCTAACACATTTTCATGCATGTATCATGAATATTGTAAGACTATTCTTTAGATGTTTAATGTATATGTTATGTTCATATGTACTAAATAAATTGAACTACTTCATTGCCTTTTGTACTTATCTTGTTGAATGTGTGTTGCATTTTCTTTAATCATCATTGTGTAAGTGTGAAATATTTTTCTAGATAACTAAAAAATATTTCCTTGATCTCATGTGCCTCTATTATGCTAGTACTATTACTTTCCTTCTAAGGAATCACTCTTATTTCCCTCTCGTGAAAGTCTCCTTTTATACATTTCAATTGGTGTTTCACAGTGTCAACTTACTTGTTGATATCAGAGATTATGTACATACTCTCATATGTTATTCATTGCATCTAAGGAAAACCTAAGAGTTATGTTGGGTAGGTAGATACTACAAATGGGTCTCATACTCCAAATGGTGAGAGGTCTAATTGGGACTCCACATTAGGGAGAACCCCTTCGTTGATGGATTTCTAGCACCATCAATAGTTGATGTTAGAAGAAGGACCAACTGACAAGTTGTGCCTATTAAGTCTAGTTTGAACCTATTATCTTAAATGTCTCATCAAAAATCATACTCCCACGTGTTTTTCAAAAATATCCAATGGTAATACTTTAATACCCAATGGAATTCTTTATGACTAGTCTTAATTAAAGTTTGATGATGAGGGTGATACATCCATAGCCAAGCATGCATCCCTTTTTCTCAATTTTTTCAAACATTATGAAATCGGTTTGTAATACCCCCTCCTCCTAGATTCACCCAAGCAACTAACTAGTCATGGTAAACATGTGACAAGAGAAGTCACTATAAGGGATTCAAATTCCTTGGTGACCTTAAGGAAATAGAATCAAAGGAACATATCAAATAAATCCATCCACATCGACAACAACACCCTCAGGAGACATCCCAACTACACAGATATCTTGTCCTTGAGTCCTGATGATGTTTTAGGATTTTAACCCATGGTTTCTCTCATGCTACAGGCATGAGAGCATCCAAAAGCCAAAGTCACTCTGACAGGCCTATGTTCCAGCGTCCCTGGACCCTTTTCAGCAAACCTTTGCTAGTGTCCCTGATATTTGACCATTTTTCTAGCCCAGAATATTAGCCTCCACCCATAAGTTGTTACAACCTCTAGAATCCATGAAAGACATCATGACAAGATAAATAAATCAAAATTCAACCTCGGGCCTAGGCCTGAGCATCCCCAATCAGGATTGACATTTTGTCAAACACTTGGCATCAATGCAATGTATGGGTCTAGGATACAAGGCAAAGAACTAATGACTGAAATAACTTATAAAAAATAACCAAAAGGATCGCCACCTTCTCCATTGAACTATTATAACATCAATTAAGTCTTGCATCTATCATTTTAACAATTACAAGTAAATACATGAAATCATGATGACATGAACCTGTCATATAACCATGATTATAACTAGCATAAAACCACATAAATATCAGAGATATGACAACCATTAAATCCACATATAAACAAGTGAAAAAATAAGAGAACTTAGTTTTTATTAATAATAGGAAAATCTGACTAGATTCAAGACTTCCACGTACCGCCTGATCATAGACATGACAGAACCAATTCTCTCCTTCAGTCAATCACCCCTGTGCCACATTCCAAGCATGAATGTGGGATCTCATATAACAACCAATCTAAGAACAACCAAGGGAATCCATAAGCTCAACCACCTCCACCCTCATCAAACTGTGTTCATGTCAAAATTGGTGCTCCAATCACAATCGAACTGAACTTGGAATGCCATACGGAATCCATCACTACCCTTGGGGATTTTTTCACCCCCTTGTGTATTAGGCTTTACCACAATCCAATCTCAGATCACTATGCCCTAAAATGAGACTAGGTTTTCAGGCTTTACCACAATCCAAACCCATATCACTTGGTCCTAAACTGAGACTTATCCCAAAGGCTTTACTTTGTATGCCACCAAAACAGGTCAAGGGATTTCTAGGCCTTTTGGAATGAAACTTGATACCACCTTTGCCCAAGATTCTAAAATCCATCTAGAAAACCAAAGCTAAAAACTGAGATAAATATCCTAACATAAAATGGAATCCATAAAAAGTCAAGGCTAGGTTGAAAACCATTGGCATAACTCGACAAAACCATGCCACCAACAACAACAGAACCATACACCGACATGAAAATCCATGCATTTCCAAACTAACTAGGAAATTACACATGGAAAAGGTTACCTACAAGTATTCTTGATGAAGATGCTTGATCCTGCTCTTGTTCCTTGATCTTTGCTTTCCTTCCTTTCCCTTTGCTTGCTTTTCCTTCCTTGATCGAAAGCTAGAGTGCTCCAAGAAAACTCTAAGTCGCCAAGAGTATGAGAGAGAGAGAATAATGAGGGAGATCCAAACTTGAACTAACAAAAGGTTACCAACTAATCCTCAGAAACCATTGTTGAATGAGGCCTCTATATTCTTCATTTTCCATTATTTTTGTTCAATTTCCTCCTCACATGCAACATATGACCTTTCACCTTACTTTTCTCGCCATTTCCTTTATTTTCATAAATAAATGTGCCAAAAATGTATTTTTTCCTTTTAATGACTTTTCCAATTTTCCTTAGCCAAAAACACACATTAGTGATACCCACTAGGATATCTTTGCCCAACATTCAACTTCGAATAAGCACCCCTTAACCATGGGCTTAGTTTTCCTTTATTAACTTTTATTACATGGAAATTTCACCGGGCTTGTTGCAAAAGACTCCCCCTTGGAGAACACTGCCATTGGTGTTAAACCACACCATGACCTCAACAAAACCGCTCAAAACAAAATGTACTACCCATTGAGCTTTATAATTTAGCTCATTGCAGTATTTACAATGAAATACCTGCTCAAAAGAAAAATATCATGACAAAATGACAAGATAACAACCATAATAACATGACACCCATACCACTTATTGGAGATTTATAAGTTATCTCATGGTGGTATTTACAACCATATACAAAAACAACAATAAAAGATATGCCAAACATATACCAATATCAAACCAAAATTTCATTGCCTCAACCAGCAAACAATGAATCATACAGGGCCTGCATCTGATCCACCATCTCCCATGTAGCTTCTTCAGGCCCAAAGAGCTTCCACATCACTTTAACTTGCTCTATGGCTCTTTTATTAAGCATGAGATGTTTTTGCTACAATATGCACTAAGGCTCTCATTGGAGCTCTCCTTCTTGCTCAACCTACAATACAGACCAATCAATAACATGGTCAAAATCCTTTATACTTCTTAAGCAATGAAATATGGAAAACATCATGGAATTTCACTGTTGGAGGTAGTGAAAGTCAATATGCCACTAAAGCCGAGATATATACA
>APFE031376827.1:258410-284102 GCA_000404065.3 Pinus taeda
ATATATCTTTTAAAAATATATATATTTCGAGGGAAATTACTATATACTTTGTTTAAATAGAAAATGTATAACTTTACAGGGCCAAGAATATAGATTCATCAAGAGTCATCTACTGAGGAATTGAGGAATTGCCTTGAGCATTAAAAATTTTAAAAATCCTATAAAGGAAGTGTTTGAATCATAATTTTGATGGTGGAAATAGATTCAATACCATCAAAAAAATTCAAAACACTTTAAATTTTGATATCTAACAACTGTAACCTGGATTTACACAAATCCTTGCCGGATTTTCTCAAAATATGACTGGAATTTCAATGACTTTCATGACAAAAAAATAGTCTCATTAGACTATAGTAATTTTCTCACATCATATATGCACACACCTATGTGGACTTAGTATATGCACACACATATGTGGATGACGTCTGAGCTTCGTATACATAGCACACCGATAGTAATAATCATGCCCACAGTAATAATGAGGGCGATGACGAAACTTCTAGTATTCCAGTGCGTTTTTTCTTTTCCTTTTTTATTGTTTTTTTGTTGGAATTTAGTTTTTGTTTTTTAGTTAAATTTTGATTTGTGTTGTTGAAATTGAGTTTTCGATTGTATATATATTTATACATGGATTCAGAATTTTGAAAATTTTCAAGGGGCAATTAGATTAGAGAGATCACAATTCAAACTTATTATTTACAACCAATCTTTATCAAATTCTAGGAAAATTATACGAGAAAATAAATTTGAAATACTTCCAAAATAGCAAACAGATCAACCATGGCCAATGTTTTGGAAGACAAAATTCTAATATCATTAATATATCGAAATTCCTCCAAATTTAATAAGAATTGGTTAAAAATATAAATTTAAAATGTGAACTCTCCCCATAATTAGAATGCCCCTCTGACATACCTTAGTTGTAGCTATCCTACACATAAACGTAAGTAAACAATAGACACAAGAATGAGGGCTTCACTGAAAAGGAAACACTATACTAGGTGCATTCATATTAGGGGATAAAAAATGAGGAAAAAAGTGAAATAATATATTGAAGCAGTAAAGGGTTTTTATATGTGGTATAGCACTATGTGTATTATAAGGTATTGTTTATGCAATACATTAGCCACATGGAGGCAAAACAAATAGGTGGGATGGATAATAAAGGTTTAGGAGTATTGTGGGAGTATCAAGAGTGGGAGGGAGAAAGAAAAGCTACGGTAATGTTAGGTCCAAAGTAGTCTAATGTTCATGTCTATGGCCCTCGTATTGATATGCAATTCATGGTAATGTTAAATTCTTAAAGTAAAAGTGACATTCTATTTTATCTTTCATTTTCATCTTTTTACATAAATTTTTAACATTACCATGAAATGACTCAAGATGTTTGAGAGTGGTTTTGACCTCGTTGGATTTAATATGAAGAAAGTATAATTTTGGATCTCACTCAAAATCCAGGATTTATGAGTTTTTCACGATTTCGGGATTGGGTGATTACAATGTTTTCTTCGGATTTTGTGATGTACTAGGGTATGGAACTTGTATTTAATCAAGAGAACCAAGCCCTCTATGTACCTTTATGTTAGTGACATTGGTTGTTGAACTCATGTATCATGACTCTATTAAAAATATACCTATCACTCAAACAAAATCTTGACTTCACATGCTACATTTTCATGCTACGTTCTTCTACCTTATGTTCATGTTTAGAGGGTGATATTAATGGCATTGATCCTAATATAAACAATGATATTGGTGATATGTAGGTATTTGTTTTAGCATGACTTCTTTGGATTCCAGAGGCCATATAGAGCCCATTTATTGATGTATTTTTCGTTCACAGAGGATTGCACTCGATCTCATTTTGGTTATGTGGACACTTACATGCTATATAAATTACAACTTGTAATTTGTGGAAGTGTGGTTGATGAAGATTATAACTACTAGATGAATGATGTTATATGGTTAATCCATATTTTTATATTTTTATCACTAATTAATCATTCTAAATGCTTTTGTTGACATATATGCATAAGAAAATATAAAAATATATATTATATACAATTTTGCCCCAAAATTGTTGCCTACCGAAGAGCCTTTGAAAATGTTGTTCCATGCTCCCACTCCCGGGCAGCCTTGCTCTAGAAGGGACATGCATCACATTACTAATACCTCTATGATCTATGTCTAATGTATGTGTTATGAGTTTTTCCCTACTGCTCAACTAGTGATCCTCCCAATCACGGGGTAGTTGAGAAGACAACATATATCACACCTTCAGTACACTTTCCTTACATTAGAGATGAGCAGGTTGACTGAAAGCGTAGGATATAGTGATGAAGACTATTTCTTAGTAGAGAACACATACATGCCATGAGAGATAATGAAACAAAGTATTGTTTGGAAGAGGGTGCATGCATGCCAAGGGCACAAATGTTCCATCTTAAGTTTATTCTAGTTTAGATGTTTTTTCACTTTTAGCAATTTCAGTTTTGGATAGAGTTTTTCTATTATTAGAGCTTTTTATTTTTATTTTTATTTTTAGCATGCTTGATCTATTCTTACTAGAAGGGTGTAGATACCTAGTTGATTACAATACTTATGCATGATAAATTCTCATCTTAGGTAGAGGACACAGATCTCAATGAAGGGATGCATGCTTACATGCTTCAGTGCATATTTTGATGGAGATACACTTACATGGTAGTCTTACCATGAAACTATGGTGTACAGGGTGGTCAGGTTAGGGCTACGATTTGACAAAATCCAACTGAATAGGCTTTTGCATTGATCCATATTCATCGTATTTTCTCTCCTCTTCTTATTCTATAAGTGAGATGAAAGGTGCGCCACTATGTTGGTTATAGAGGTTTTGTTTTGAAATGTTGTAGTGTATCTTTTTGAGTGTTCAATAAAAGATAAATGCAATTGAGAGTTCGACTCTGCGTATTTTCCATTTAAATTTTCCACATTATGTATTTGTAAATCAACAAACATATATCTGCCTTTTTTATTGAAACTTTGAAACTTTCAAGTTTTCAGCTACCTAGTATTTAGGTTATTCTTTCTCTGCTTACCATTCTTAATGAAAATAAAGGCATATAGATATATAAAAGAGTAAAAAAAATGTTAATAAAATGTTCACGTTAAAATGTATTTGTAGGGGTTGAATAAAGTTACTTTTAAAGATATTTTCCAATATATAATCAAATTAAAGTTATTGTTTAGTATACCACAAACTCAGTCCATGTCATAAGTTCATTAAGTAAACTCTAATAAGCACAAGCTAATTAAATACCTCTTACTCCCCATAAAAACCCAATTTTGTTACCTGAAATACCACACCAAAAGTTAGAGTGGATGAAAAATCAATCCATACGTTGACTGACAACGAGTTACATCCTTCGACTTATATACAAATGATGGTTTTAAAAATTATTATATATATAGTATATATATATATATTTTGAAGAGATTTTGGTGCAATTGGTGTATACTTTGTTTAATAGAAAATCTCTTACAGGGAAGGCAATAGCTGAGGCTTTGTATTTGACTGAAATGAGCTGACTCTGTATATGCGCGCACGTACGTGGTTCACCTCCGAATTTAGTATACATAGCACGCCCGCAGTAGAAGTAATAATGAGGGCTGTGCTAAATCTTTGGGTGTTGTCATGCGATTTTTTTTATAACAATTGAAAGGTGGATTTGATTGTACCTACTCTTAAACATTAATCTATCTCTATGATACTTCAAAAATATTTATAAAAGATAGCTTAAAAGATATCTTAATGGTTTCTGTGTTTATAAAAATATCATTTCTGGCCAATTGACCAAAGAATGGTAAAAAAAATAAGTACGGCAACTACCCAAATTGTGTAAGTTGATCTCGGTTTAAACCACTCATAAGTTATTACGGGAAACTTAAATACTCAGACGTCAAACTTACTGTTTCAATCCATACTCAGACGTCAAACTTACTGTTTCAATCTTTTTTTCGTCCACTCAATAAGTAAACCTAACTTTTAGGTGCTCGACCATAAGGACTTAGGTGCTCGACCATAGGGAGAGGATGCGCAAGCAATGCTCGACCTGTTAAAGAGAGGATGCCCCGGCAGGCCTGGACCAACGCCCCCCCACCCAATAAGTAAATTGAACCTTTGGTGCTCGACTGATAGAGCACCTTTAGGGGGCTCGACTGATAAGGACCTTTAGGTGCTCGACCTAAGGACTTTAGGTGCCTCGACTGTTAAGGAGAGGGAGAGGAGAGGACCCTTTAGGGGGTCACTTTTGAAATTTGAAATATATATATAGGAGTTGTCTATAATGCGATTTTTTGGAGATTCCGGTGACGGAATCCGGGGAAGAAATTGAGATAAATTTTGATTTGTTGTAGTTAAAATGGGTTTTTAATTGTATATTTGGATTCAGCGCCCTGAAAAACCCCTGGGACGCTTTGATTGTGCAGAAACTAACTATCAAACTTGCGATTCCAATAAATTACTGCCGGATTTTGACCAAGAAAACCCACCAGAAAGACTTCCAAAAAATCTCATTATAGACAACTCCAAAATGGTCCTTTCAGCTCGTAGTTTTTACAAATTTTAATTATCAAGCAACTTCATAACTTCAAACATGACTTTCATTGATTGAATGGACCAAAAAATATATCCGAAATTTATAACTTCGTAAATGACCTTTCAACAAATTATTGCAAATAAAAACAGAAATTTTGTAACTTCAAAAATGGCTTTTGGACATTAAAAAAAACATTTCAGTCAATTCCCGTGGAATTATCAGTTTGCTTATACCTATTTGTATAAGTAAGCTGTACTTTATAATTTTATTCCGACTTATCAACCATTTAGCCACGAGGAATTATCAGATTGCATAGACCTATTTGTACAAGTAGCTATTGCTTTGTTATTTTATTAGTTAATTTAAAATAATTTAAACATTTAAATATTATTAGTTTTTTCAATGAGTTTCACCTTGACAGAAGATTGTTTAAGCCTCTTTGTACATGTAAGTAACACTGTGTTATTTTATTGGCTACGCTAAAATAATCGTTTCTTTAATTATGAAATAACATAATATAATTAAATATATTTTAAATATCATGCAATTGGAAGGGAAAATTTTCATATAGCTATTTAACCTTACATTAGTTAATAGCAACTTAATAAACTTTATTTTATATATGTATATATAAATTTCCAAAGAAAGATTAACTATTTATTTTGATGAATGGAATATATTGAATTTATTTAGATATAAATTTGTCATGATTTATGAAGTATAAAAAAAATTAATTACATTTTGAAAAATACCATGAACACTTGTAATAAAGGGAAAATGCTATAAAAATATTAAAAATATTTTATAATTTTTTTTCCAAAAAAATATTTGTAACCTTACAAGTTTAATAATAATTAGTTTAAATAATAATTAATTTAAGATCAATGTTAATGATTTAGATAACTTTTTAAATAAAATAAAAAATATGTTAAATATTTTATTTTTTTTCAAAATTATTTGGTAATATTATACATATAAATTTGAAATCAATGTTGATATTATAGATGCATGTCATGTATTTTAAATTAATTTAAAAATCATATATATTATGGGATAACCAAATTTATAAAAAATTTCATCTCAATGATAAGCAACATAAGATTCAAATTTCCAAAGTAAAATAAATCAAATTGCACATTTTTTAAAGTGAAGATCTTAATCAAAAGTTTGAGTATACAGAAATTTGAATCCGGTAGATTCTCTTTTTTTTATATATATAGATTTGACAATATATTTTTTCATATTTGTGACCATTCTATTTTTTATTTCACACTTACTCTTCACTCCTTTCGTATTCAAATCAATATACCAAATCAACTTGTTTAGTATTGTCTTCAATCACTACAGTATACTATTTTGTGTTGTATCATTGAAAAACTCAATAAAACAATTCAAATACATATAAATTGTTTTACGCATATTTTCCACAAATCATATAATCCCCAAAATCAATCGACTAAACCATTTGCCCCTTTTTTATATAAAAATTATTTAAAGCTTTATGCTCCTTAAAACATAGAGATGGTTAATTTGGTTAATATATTTATACAATAATGAAAATTAGAATGTAATAGAAATTTTTTTTCATCAAACTAATTTCTTCATAATTTCAACATAAACTATCGACTAAGAGTTCATAAATTTTGAGAAGCTACATTATATGTGTAAATTTGAGAGCATCAATAAGATTTCTAACTTATTCTACAAAATGGAAAAAGAAAAGGAATTCTAACCTTTTGGTGTAGGTGAGTGAGCTACAACTTTTTAACCTTTGGGTGTAATTGAGTGAGATACAACTTCTTTCTAAACTTTTGGGTGTAGATGAGTGAGTTACATGGAACCAATCATGGTGCAGTTAAGTGATTAATTTTGATGATGGAAGTGTACGTGAGTGAATAATTCAGTAATAAATATGTTTAGAGTGGAAGCAAATTGGGCTAAAAAAATTACAATTATTGGTTGAATCCAATGGCATTTAGTGTACAATATCACCCATTTTTTTAATGTCGGTGTCATGACAATTAAATATTTACAGTATGGAATTTTATGCATGGACGTTACATTTGGAGTTCTTTATGTATGTTTTATTGACAATTGGAGCAGTTCAAAATCTAATTAAGATTTAATATTTATTTAGAACTCAAACAAATTTGGAGACATAATTTTATTTTGTTGTGTATCTTTTAAAGGGCTTTGTAATCATGCCATATGCTAAGGATCTATTGAATCTTATCTTTGACCCTATGGGGAATGTGAGTAGGTATACATGTTACTACCGATAGCCCTACCCTATCATGAATCGAATAGCTAAAAGGCTACTTTCTAAATGGGAACAGGTTAATTCAAGGAATTTTCTCCACTCTAGTATACAACATCACAAAGAAATTTCTAATCCTTATATTCTACATTTAATTTCTATATTTAAATACTCAGTATCCTAGTACAATTTGGTCATCTCTTTAGTGTTTCTAGTTTTGAGGCCCTCTCCTCTTCAATCCCGCCAACCCCGCTCATGCATGTATGCACAAGTTGTAGAATTCTTTGTTTCCGTTCGGGATATTCCCCCTTCTCAAACCACCCCCCAAACCCCCTCCCATTCTTTGGCCCCTTTGTGCCTCCTTTGTACACCCCCACCTTCATCTTTTGTTTGCTCCATCACGTTGCATGTTCCTACACTCATGGTCTTTCAATATAGGCTCTTGATTAGGTTTATTCTTGTCCATTCTTTCCTAACACTCAACCAGTAGAGAAATTTTGAGGTCTAAAATGAGCCTCGTAAGGAATATTATAGAATGATAGTGGAAATAATAAAATAATATTAGATTACCTCATCAAGATTTGGAGGGAAAAAAGAAAAACTACTTTTTCAACTCGTATTTTCAACTTATCGAGTTATGATTTTACTCAAATTTTGAGTGGGAGAACTTGTTGGATGTGGAATTTAATTTTGCATCTAAGGAGGACCCATGTTGCAGACTTTTGATGGACCCCACTACATGAAAAATGTGAAATAGAAGAAAAATATGTAATTTCAATCACGTTTTTTCATGTATTTCACATTTTTCTGTAGTAGGGTCCATCAAAAGAATAAAACATGAGTACTCATTGCATGAAAAGTTAAATTCTGCATCCAACTAGTGCTCCCGTTCGAAATTTGAACAAAATTATAAGGAGATAAATTGAAAATATGAGTTGAAAAAGTAGCTTTTTTTTTTACTCCAAAAATGGTGAATCATCTCATGGTTAACATCATCATATTGAATGTTGTTGGTGCTTATAAAGCTGATTTTGTTTGTACATTTTTGTTTTGACGCCAAATTTTTACCTCAAAAATTCTCTAATGTTTTTTTTTTCCATCTCCCTTATGTTCTTTTCTAGTACTCAAATTATTGGTTTTTCCTTTTGTTGTGATGAATCTCCTCATGATGCTTGAGTTATGTGGTGCTCACTCTTCTTGATTCTCTAAATCGCTATTTCCTTTTTGTTTCTTTTCTAGGAATTTCCTCTCCTCTAAGCTTTCTTCCATGCCTAATTAATGGGCTCAATTTTATAGGGGCACCTCCGATTACCAACAACAGGTTGGCAGGGGTAGTACAATTATGCATCATCATCTAGAGGAAGGCCCCTCTCACTTCAATGACCTAACATTAGGGCACATTCAAGAAGAGTTAATATGTGCTAAGGGAGAAGATTCCACTCATGTGCTACACCTCTCTGATAAAAAAGTTCTTGCTACTTTGATGGATTTGATTCTAGACATAGGGCATACTAGACATAAATTTAGTCAATATGTGCACATAATTCATCTCTACTGGCACATGAACATTGATGTGGGAGAATCAAATGGTCATTTTGTTTAAAACCCAAAGTGATCTTGTAAATTTTAAATAGAGACCTCACTTTCCTCCTTTTTTAGATGAACTAGACTTAGGAGGATTTATTGGCCAAGTGTATTGTTAAGTTGTTAGGATAATTTGGGAACTCGCCATGTAGGCCTTTCTAAATTTTTACAATTGTCTAGTTTGGGTAGAATACATTTGTTAACAGATGTCCAAAACTATTTTGTTCTATTAAGCTATTTCTCTTAATTAGGATTATATTTGCGTGTTTTATGTGCTATGTGAGAACTACATTAAGGGTCGAAATAAGGAGCCTGAGAACGAAAGAAATCTTCAGGAATGATCCATTGAATTTCCTCTGCAAATGGTCCTTCTAAATTTAATAGAAATTGTATGATACATGTGTTTCCCTTTCCAAATGTATAATAAAATTCATATAAGTAGGATAATGTAAATTCTATTTCTATAGAATTAAAGGCTCACATGTGAATGTGGTGACAAAGGATTGTTGGTTCTAGAGTGCTTAGATTAGAATGCATAAGGAAAGTACATGCGAACACTTTTGGATATATCTTCTTGGGAGTAGGGAACGACCATCTCTACAACTATAACTGATTCTCTAGAAATTATGTTCATTTACACTGCTTAAATATGTAGTAGAGGGGCTGGTGTGTCACCAATGAATAAGGAATACATGCATTAAATCCCCCATTCAAGGCAGTGTGAGGTAGTGCCAAAGAAAGGAGGCCTATATAATATAGTTATTAATATCACTATGGCTATATTATATAACACTGAACACTTCAAATAGGGATCCACCACACACAATCGTGGCTTCACCTAGACAAGGTGCTACAGTCATGCCTCCAAATGTATTAATTCTGTAAAGTTGTGCCACAACTGAGAAGCTCAATTTGTTTTTCTTATAAGCTTAATTTAGAAGAATATTTGGGCTCTCACTAATCAATTCTTGGGCCATAATGGATTTCTCTTGAAAAAGGTCTTCAGTGAGTGCAGTGGAGTTTAAGCACAAGGGATGTATGGTCTAGCTTTTGGTTCAATATAAAGAGATTCTAAATAAAGGAAAGGGTGAATACTGACCTTCGACCAAGGTATAGTTTGATGATAGTGCGAGCATTGTGTTATGAATGAAGTTTCAAGTTTACAATTGAAATATGCATTGGATTTATAAATTATTAAATTGGTGTGAGGAGAATTTTGTGATGAATGAAGTGCCAAGTGGTTTAAAAAAGTGTTAGGTCTATAAATTATTAAATCGAGGTGAGGACCTCATATGGACATTCATTTTTTTCTTTAAGAGTGAAATTATAAAGAAATATGCATCCTCTAAAAAGACCAAAAAGAAAATATGCACACTCCAAAAGAAGACCAATGATCAACTACATTGTTTGTATTTTCTTTACTTGGGAAGTGTGGTTGTAGGCTTTATGACCCTTGCAAGCATATTTTGAGATATGAAGGTGCCTAAAATGGAGTTCCCATTGAACAAGTTTATTTTAAGAGTTGGCAATTGAAACCAAAGATCTCACATTTTGATGGGAAACTTCATTTGGGACTTTACATAACTAGGATTCATGTAGTGGAAGAAGGATCATGGGAAAATTAAGCAGACCACCAATGGGACATGCATCATTTGTCGTATCAGAGCATAATATCACTTTTTGAATTGAAGGAGAAGGAGATTAAATCTCTAATATGGCTAATAGGAGATTCAGAAGGACTTTAATTGTACAGAATACTCAAGACGACTAGGATCCTAAAAGCAAAGAATATATCTCAAGGGAAAGAAGCACAAACCAGTGGATTTTGTAGTCACTAAAAGAAGAGAAGATGCAGAACCTGAGAGGTAATGATTTCTCTGTTTTTTTAATGACGAATGACTTTTTGATACTTTTGTAAAGACACGATTAAGAAGGCAAGTGAGATAGGGGAACTCATTGATTTTAGACAAATGATAGCATATGTTCAAAAGAAATAGGAGATAGGAAAAGGAAGCTTCGTGGGGGGAGGAACACTATATAAGGCCCTAAAAGGGAATGAGTATGGGAGAAAAAATTAAGATAATTGCTTAGAAGTAGAGGTCAAATAGAGGAAGAAACCTCAGACAATTGAAGAGTTGGAAGAGATATTGAGGAGAAACGATGGTAGGTAATTGGTCATTCAATTTTTTCAATGTAGGAAATCAAGATAACAAATATCGGTAGCAGTAGATGTGGATGGAATAACTATAACCAAAAAGATATGTAAACAATTAGTATAATTCAGAGAGGAAGTAGTAGAGAATCCTTATAGCAGGAAAGGTTGTAGAAGAAGAAAACTTAGACGGGGTTGGAGAGTGAAGGGGGACAAGAGGAGGTCCTCAAGAGAACAGATCCTGAAGAAATATTAAGGTGTGAGCAAGATATAGTAGCCAGACAGGAGCAAGGAGTGCTCAAAGAAGTTCCACAGGAGGCTACCAAGGGAATACCAATGGCTTAGGTTGAGGCAAGCACGTGAGTTGTTTGAGTAACAAGAAATGGAGAAGACTTGCTGAAAATTATTGTTTGCATATCATGGTGGGAAAGTGGAAGCTCACAAGAAGGGAGGAAAGGAGGTGGATTCAAATGGCGATAATTGAGGTTTAAAGAGAAGCCACAACAGAGGAAAAAAAGGATGCCAAGAGAAATGGCATGGGAAGGAAATTAATCCAAGTGGAATTTGATAACGAGATGGATGAGTTGAAGGAGAGACTAAATTTGGTGAAAATGTTGCTGGAACAAGAAGACGAGAGGTGGAGATGGAACTTAAGGAGGAGGTTTAGATTACATGTCAGACAAAAAGGTTTTACGTGCAAAACCCCTAAAGCTAGAAAAATTTGAAGGAAGATAAAGCACCTATTGAATGTACATATGAGAGAGGAGAACCTTAGAGAAGTTGAGCCTATGGATGTAGTAGTTTATTTTTTGAATCGGAGTAAGGAACAACCATTAAAGGGGAATAAGATTCTAAAGAGAGAGTAATTGAGAGTCTCCTAGATTGTGTGCAAGGTCCAAAGAAGCACAAGGAGTTGCAAATAAATAATGCTAATGATCCACTAATTGAATGTCTCATGGAATGTGAAAAATATTCTGGACAAAAGATTGTGTAAAGAGAATTAGAAACAGGGAAAATTTTAGGGGCTCATATTTGCAGGTGGGCTAATTTTCCATGGTTATTCCAAAAAAAAAATATTCACCAATTTCCATGTTTTCTAAAAATGATTCGCCCACATTTTATAGCGTAAAGTTATTTTACCTTAAAAATTACAAAAATTATATATATCCTAAAATAAAATCATTAGAAATATAAATATTTTTACAAAAATATTGCCAAGAATTTTACAATTTGCATATTAGAGACTAGTAACATTTGCCAAGGTTTCTAAACTTTAAGATAAACTTCCATCCTTAAAATTTTCCTTGATTAGAAAAGGGCCTCTTAAGATCCTCATGTTTTTAAAACTAATTAGTGTCGTATGCATAGGTGCTAAAGGTAGAAAACTATTGAAATTTGCCACGAAGGTGGAGGAGAGTGAAAATTTTCCCTTAAGAGGCATTGGAAGAAAAGAAGCCATAGGAAAATGTCCAAGTATGATGATCATAGATCATAATAAGGGAGTCAAGTTGTTAGAGGAATTATAGCTGGAAACTAAGGAAGATAAAACAAAATGTTTCATAGAAGCGGAAACTTACATGGAGTTTACAAGAACAAATCAAAATAATTTTCATAACTTGGAGTAAGAATGAAGTTTCCTGAAAAGAAGAATAACAAACTTGAGGACACGTATCCAATACACCAAATTGTAGTTTAAGGAAGGAGTAGCTAAAATTTTTGATCAACAAACTAAGAAGGAGTCATTGGATAAGAGTTTTATGAGTCTTACGTAAGAAGAATCCAATGAGTGGAGAATGGATTTAGAGGAAAATTCAACTAGGGAACCTCATATTTTAATTCTAATGAGTGTTTTATGAATGCAGGCTTAAAAAATTGTTAAGGTGGACAACCATTTATGGTTGTAAAATAGTGGAGAGAATACCTTCCTAGCACATGAAAATAATATAGGATTTTTTAATCCATACTGAGACATAATGAAACTATATTATCCCAAGAAAATAACCATATAATGCAGGAGGAGTTAGTGTTGGAAGTAGTAGAATAGGCTAGGTAGCCTTTTGTATAACAAAATAGGGAGCATACAACCTAGGCCTTGATGTTAGTATCCCTCCTTGAGTGAGTGTCCATGTCCAAGCTCAATCTCTCTAAGAACTCCTTCTCCAGTCCAAAGTGAATAGCATGTAGGCACTATCTCAGCATAAGGGTGTAAGTAATGAGAGCCCAACCATTTGGGAATGGAAGAGGATGAATATATAGGTTGAGAGATGGAGTTAGTGATGCAGGAGCATACAAATAAGCAATTTTATTATGTTCTAGTTAACTTAGGGGGTCTTGTGCTTTCAAGGAAGTTGGATTCCTATGTATGTAATTATTAATTTTTTGAGTGATTAGAATATGAATTAATTAGATATTGTGAGGATATTTGTAAATGTTCTTGAATGTAGAAGGACATGAGTGATGATGAGTGATGATGAGAGAGCTAGAAATCGATTATAAGTCTTAGACTAGAAAGTGGTGTCATGATTCATGGAGCTAGAGAGGATTTTTAGGGATTATTGGAGTTAAAAGTGGACTTGGAGGATATTCAAGATTTATTTCATGAGATTAAGGATCTGAACCAGAATTGATTAAATAGATTCTTTTGTATAAATGTAAGCCTAAAAGGCATAGTAGTAAGGTAGAGAGTAAGCCAGTCAGTCAGGAGTGAGAGAGTCAGTCATTTAGGCCTATAGGCAGGAAAGGAAAGGCCACTAATATTGAAAATCAAGCCGAGCAAGAAATTCATTTGTAATGGTTGTTTCTTAATATAGATAACTTGATTTTGATTTCGTGTGATGTGTATTTGAATTATAAGTTGTGTGTGAACTTGAGTAATTATGTGTAACGTAGGTTACAAATGTGCAGAATCAGAGAAGAAGTGCATAGAGGAGTGTTATGGTTTTACACACATACAATATTGGAGAAAGCCTTTAATGTTACAACAAAGCTGCAGGAAGCATAAAGGCACGAGTGGAGATCAAGATTAGAACAAGTGAAGATCATGAGATGAAGACAAATACACAGGCAGAAAGCCGAATGGGCGATTACACATTAAGGACCAAAAGAACATAATGGTGTCCAGCAACCATTGGATCCATCAGATCAACGGACGAGAATGTGTGTGATAGATAGATAAGATTAAGTCACGGGAAATAAATTCAAGAAGATGAATGGTAGATATTAGCACCACATGTTGGTAGAAGGATGAAGTGGTATATGAGAGGGGTAAGCCGTTTCCCATGGGCCCTAAAGGTGGTAAGCGGTCTTTCGAAATTTCACGCGATTACATTTAGCAGCTGAAATGTAGCACACGGTGGAAAGAGAAAACTACTTTTCTCGCGTGCTCCCAACTTGATATCGGTCATGCACGATTCCAAGCGAGATTGCGCGATAGAAGTTGGATCAAGTGAGATTGATCAATGGTGAAGATCAGCCAAGCTCATTGACAATCGAGTGACGTGAAAACCATTGGATTGGGCAGAGCAAATCAACGATAGAGATCGTCTGGGTTAGTTGATGATCGGGTGATGCTATAACCATCAGATCGAGGAACAAGATCGACAAAGGAGATTTAACGCCCTAAGGAGAGAATCGATGTATGTGCAAAGGTTTTTGGAATGGCGGAGAGGTAATGCATTAAGATTCATTATGAAATATTTCTATTATATGGGAATTATAATAGAAATAAGCGGGATTAATGTATTATGGGCTAAGTTTGGGTTTTAACCAAAGTCTAAACCATGGTATGGTAAATATGTGCGGTTAATAAGAATTAACCAAATATTTTGAAGGGTTATCAGGTTCCTCTCAAAGGTTTATTAAAGTTAAGACTTTGAATAGTTAAATGAAATGTTTCCACTTAAGCATTTAATTAAAGAGAGATAAACCTTGACTTATGGAAGCTTTCCTAAGTATGGAATCTTAGAATTCCTAGGACACATAGTGTGACATGAAATTTTATTTTCATACTGTGGGTATATGCGGCTTAGGCTGCATCATTATGGTATATGTAGCTTAGGCTAACATCATTTGGTATTAGAGAACAACAAGGAAATTCTATGTATAATAATTCTTTGAGAAACCTTAGAACATATTTATGTTTGAAGGTGTGTATGCAGGCAAGAGGAGATAAGACTTTAAATCTAACAAACAGTAGACACACAAAGATAACGTGTAGCAGAATATTGGGAGAATTTGTAGATGCAAAGAAACAGAGAACAATCCATTCAAAGTGCAAGTCAATGGTAGAACAAGAGAATGCATAGGTCTTAAAGGTAGTAGCATAATAAGGTGAGAACATTGCAACAACCTAGAGTAAGGAGTGCTCAATTGGTTCCAGAGGGGAGAACCAAAGAGATGCCAAAAGACTGAGCTCAGAGGACAAAATCTTAGTGAAGTATCATGTAGCAAGAAGGGGACTTGTTATTGCAAAGGTTTTGTTGTAGCTCATAGAAAGATCATAAAGGAAATTCCACAGAGGATGTGGGTTGATTTGCTAACGGATGAAAAAGTTGGTAAGAATTTCTCAGTGAAATATGACATGGTCAAAACCTAGCATTTCATTGTGATTGAAATACAAGAGGACAATTGTGCTCTTAAAAGGTGTAGATGAGTTGAAGCCTAGAAGGAGTAGAGAGAAGTGATCAAAGAGGTTCAAGAGAATAGAGGACCAAGTGCTTGCTAGAATACCAAGTAAAGAGGAAAGCTTGGTGAGGTAAGTGGTAGCAGGGAGGACTTACTGTTGCAGAGGCTTTAGTACAACTCATAGTAATTGAGTGAGGAACTCATGAATATATAGAAGAAGATGACTATTGATAGTCATAACAGAGGTAACAGAGGTTTCGAGGAAGACCACAATAGAAGAAAAGTGAAGAAGGAGGATGCCAATGCAAATGGCAAGAGAATGAGCCAAGATGAGTGTGACAAGCAAATTGTAGAGTTAAAAGAACAACTCAATGTATTAAGGATGATACTAGAGGAAAACCAAGGACAAGGTTGGGTCTTCAGGAAAAAGGCAATGAAGTGGTCTAACTTACAGAGAAGGCTACAAAAGAGGCAAGTGAAGTGGCTGGTGGAAAAACTCAGAGAAACTGAGTTGGAAATGGAAGTTTCCATTTCTGAAGCAGAACAGGGAGAAATTATGGGTAAATATGAAGAATGGAGATTGGTCAAAGATCTTATGAATTATTATGAGAATTCAAGACAACAAGGAGATATGATGATTGAAGCATCAAGTGAGAACATAAGTTCTTATGCTTTTAAAATTGATAGTTCGTGTATGATTGTAGGTATTCTAGGAGAAAAGAAACTTTGTAAAGATGTCTTAAGGATGGATGGAGATCTTGAAGTAAAAGATGACAAAGAAAATTTCTCAGAAGAGGAAGAATTTGACTGGTTACAACATAAGGAGTCTATGGATGAGTTACTTAATGAGAGAAGACAATCATTTAAAGTGGTCATAGAGATGGAAGATCAGGATCTTATTCTAATGAAGAATGAAGGAATATAGTCTTAGAGAGGTAATCTAATGAATTTGACAAATGTTATTGGTGAAGAACGAATGCAGGGGAATATTAATGTAGATGATAAGACAAGCATAGCTTTGGAAGAAGGGTTATAGAGGGACAACAAGGCAAAATGTATTGAAGAAGAAGGACATCTACAAAAATATGTTAAGAAAGAAGAAGTCTATGTTAAACATTTAGCAAAGAAAGAAAGGACATCTGATGATTCATCACTAACAAAGGAAGGTTTTGCAGAGGATGAGCAATCTTTTGAAGCTGTCAAAAGTATGGAAGAGTATCTTTCAAAAGATGAATACTGTGAAGTAAAGAAGGACGGAAAATGTCTCTTAAATGGGAACAATAATGAATTATTGTAGCATAAAGAATTTAGTAATACATTGATGTTTGAAGTTGTTACAATCTAGGAACAATTTCTTGTGAAAGAAGGAGATGATAATGAGTCTGAAGAACTGATATGTGAAGCAACAATTGAGACTATTGAACGTTGCAATTTTCAAACTAATAAATTGTGAATAAATGCAGGAATTATAAGTGATGATCAAATACTTATGAAGTGTCACAGAGAACTTGAATTGCTGGAGTATTTGCTGAAAAACTCATAGTATGATAGTGTGATTGCAGAAGAAGGAGATCACTACAACGGACAAGAATAGAAAGACATCATTGAAGAATATGGGATGGAAGGGAGACTTGCTCACAGTCTCAATAGTCCTTTAGAGAATTCTTTAAAGAGGTTGAATGAGCATACCAATGTGCTGATAAAAGAGGAAAAATTATAACAGCATACTGAGATGCTGTCAGAGAATAAAAAGGCAATGAAGCATTATATTTTAAAACTCTGATAATTGTTTTATGATTACAGGATTCGATGAAAATGAGACAGACATGTTTAAAGTTAAAGAGTCAGTTTTAAAACTGAAGAATACTAGAAGTTTTCTGGCCAAACATGTTGATGAGGAAAAAGA
Source organism: Pinus taeda (assembly GCA_000404065.3). Taxonomy (NCBI): domain Eukaryota; kingdom Viridiplantae; phylum Streptophyta; class Pinopsida; order Pinales; family Pinaceae; genus Pinus; species Pinus taeda. The sequence goes on from APFE031376827.1 coordinate 275,510, forward strand.
AAAGCATGAAGATATTATGCTTGAAGAAGTTAAATTGATTGTTAGAATCAATCAAGGAAGTGAAGGACAATTACTGAGGGTTGTCAAGTAAGAGGAAGGAAAATATGTTGGAATTGATGAACAACATAGTGATGTATTTGAGGGAAATGAAGTACAAAGGAGGTTGGAGGACAATTTACTTTTTGATAGTAAATTTATAGATATTGAAGAGTGGTTGTTTGGAATGAAATAAGAGGGGAAGGATGAAAATGCAATAGTAAGAATCAAACAACTTCAAAGAGAATACAACAAACAACAGTTTGAAGATGAGTGGACATAGTACAACAATAGATGGAGAAGTAATTATTAGTGAAAAGATAAATTGCACATAGAGATTGAAGGAATAATAAGATTGATGAAGAAGGTGCCTCAGAAGAAAACAACAATAACAAGGCAAAGGAGCAGGAGAAAGAGAAAGACAGAAGCAGACTGTGAAAGCACATCCAATGGGACAAAGCCACATAAAGTGTGGAAACGTCGAGAACAAAAACAAACAACAACAACAGCCAAAGACAAATTACAGAACAGAGTATGGGATCGAGGAAGAAAAAGGTCGGAAGCACATGATCAAGAGATCATGATTATTTTAACCTTGGGAGTCTAATGTGGGAGCATACAGCTCAGCAATTTCATTATGTTCTAGTTAACTTAGGGGGTCTTGTGTTTTCAAGGAATTTGGATTCCTATGTATGTAATTATTAATCTTTTCAGTGATTAGAATAGGAATTAATTAGATATTGTAAGGATAGTTGTAAATTCTCTCAAGTGTAGGAGAACATGACTGATGATGAGTGATGATGAGACAGTTGGAAATCAATTATAAGTCTTAGACTAGAAAGTGGTGTCATGATTCATGGAACTAGAGAGGAATTTTAGGGATTACTGGAGTTAAAAGTGGACTTAGAGGATATTCAAGATTTAGTTCAGCAGATTAAGGATCTAAATTAGAATTGGTTAAACATAACCTTTTCTATAAATGTAAGCTTAAAAGGCATAGTAGTAAGGTAGAGAGTAAGCCACTCTGTGAGAAATCAGAGAGTCATTCATTTAGGTGTACAAGTAGGAAAGGAAAGGTCACTTATATTGAAAATCAGGCCAAGGAAGAAATTACTATGTAATGGTTGTTTATTAATATAGATAAACCAATTTTGAGTTTGTGTTATATGTATTTGAGTTATAATTTGTGTGTGAACTTGAGTTATTATGCGTAATGTAGATTACATGTGTGTAGAATCATAGAGGAAGTGCAGAGAGGAGTGTTATTGTTTTACACAAAGATAGTATTGGAGAAAGCCTTTAATGTTACAGCGAAGGTGAAGGAAGAATAAAGGTGCGAGTCGAGATCAAGATCAGAAAAGGTGAAGATCATGAGGCAAAGACAAATACACATGTAGAAAGCCAAATGGGCAGTTACACATTAAGGACCAAAGAATGTAACATTGTTCAGGAACTGTTGGATCCATCAGATCAATGGATGAGATTGTGTGCGATAGACGGATAAGATTAAATTGCATGAAATAAAGTCAAGAAGATGAATGGCGGATATTAACACCACATGTTAGTAGAAGGACAAAGTGGTATTCGCAAGGGGTAAGCAATTTATCATGCGCCCTAAATGTGGTAAGCAGTCTTTCAAAATTTCATGCGATTACCTTTAGCAGCTGACACATAGCATATGATGCAAAGAGAAAACAACTTTTCTCATGTGCTCTTGACCTGATATCATTTGTGCATGATTCCATGCAAGATTGCACGATAGCCATTGGATCAAGTTGGATTGATCAATGGTGAAGACAGCCAAGCTGGTTGGCGATCGAGTGACGCGACAACCATTGGATTGGGAAGAGAAGATTGGTGGTAGAGATCGTCAAGGTTAGTTGATGATCGAGTGACGTGATAACTATCAGATCAAGGAACAAGATCGACGACGAATATTTAACGTGCTAAGGAGAGCATTGATGTATGTGCAAAGGTTTGTGGAATGGGAGAAAGGTAAAGTTTTAAACGTGGTTATGAAATATTTCTATTCTATTGGAATTATAATAAAAATAAGCAGGACTAATGTATTATCTGTTAGGTTTGGGTCTTAGCCAAAGTCAAAAGACCATGGTATGGTAAATATGTGTAGATAATAATAATTAACCAAAGATTTTGAAGGGTTATAAGGTTCTGCTCAAAGGTTTATTAAAGTTAAGACTTTGAATAGTTAAATGAACTGTTTCCCCTTAAGAATTTAATTAAAGAGAGTTAAACCTTTACTTATGGATGGTTTCCTAAGTATGGAATCTTAGAATTCCTGGGACACATAGTGTGACATGCAACTTTATTTGCATATTATATCTATATGCGGCTCAGGCTTCATCATTATGGTATATGTAGCTTGGGATGGCATCATTTGGTATCAGAGCAAAACAAGGAAATTTTGTGTCTAAGAATTCTTTGAGAAACCACAGAGCAGAGTTATGTTTGAAGGTATGGATGCAGGCAAGATGAGATTAGATTTAAAATCTTACAAATAGTAGACACATAGAGATAAAGTGTAGCAAAATATTGGGAGAATTTGCAGATGCAGAAAAATATAGAACAATCCATTCAAGGTGCACGTGAAAGGTAGAACAACATCATGCAAAGGTCTTGAAGGTGGTGGCATAAGAAGGTGAAAAGATTGCAGCAACCTAGAGCAAGGAGTGCTCAATTGGTTCTAGAGGAGAGAACCACATAGATGCCAAAAGACTGAGCTCAGAGGAGAGAAGCTTAGTGAGGTATCATGTAGCAAGAAGGATACTTGTTACTGCAGAGGTTTCATTACAGCTCACAAAAGGATCATAAAGGCAATTCCACGGAGTATGTGGGTAGAATTTCTAAGGGATGAAGAAGCTCGTAAGAATTACTCAGTGAAAGAAGAGGTGATCGGAACCTAGTATTTAATTGTGAATGAAATACAAGAGGAAAATTGTGTTCTTAAAAGGTGCAGATGAGTCGAAGCCTAGAAGGAGCCAAGAGAAGTACTCAAAGAGGTTTGAGAGAATAGAGAACCAAGTGCTTGCCAAAAGATGAAGTACAGAGGAAAGCTTGGTGAGGGAAGTGGCAGCAGGGAGGACTTGTTGTTGGAGAGGCTTTAGTACAACTCATAGTAAGTGAGTCAGGAACTCATGAAGATAAATAAGAATATGACTACTGATAGTAATAACAGAGGTAACAGAGGTTCGAAGGAAGACCACAGCGGAAGAAGAGTGAAGATGGAGGATGCCAAGGAAAATGGTAAGAGAATGAGTCAAGAGGAGCATGACAAGGAAGTTACAGAGTTAAAAGAACAGTTCATTGTATTAAGGATGATACTAGAGGAAAGCCAAAGACCAGGTTGGGCCTTGAGGAAAAAGGTAGTGAAGTGGTCTAAGTTACAGAGAAGGAAACAACAAAGGTAAGTGAAGTGGTTGTTGGAAAAACTTAGAGAAACTGAGTTGGAAATGGAAGTTTCCATTTGTGAAGCAGAACAGGGTGAAGTTATGGGTAAAGATGAAGACTGGAGATCTATGGAAGATATTATGAATTATTGTGAGAATTCAAGACAACAAAGAGATATGATGACTGAAGCATCAAGTGAGACCATAAGGTCTTATGTTTCTAAAACTAATAGTTTGTGTATGATTTCAAGTATTCTAGGAGAAAAGAAACTTTGTAAAGATGTGTTCAGGATGGGTGAAGATCTTGAAGTAAAAGGTGACAAAGAAAATTTCTCAGATTAGGAAGAATTTGACTAGTTCCAGCAGAAACACTCTATGGATGAGTTACCTAATGAGAGAAGACAATCATTTAAAGTTTTCATAGAGATGGAAGATCATGATCTTATTCTTATGAAGAATGAAGGAATATAGTCTTAGAGAGGTCATCTAATGAATTTGACTAATGTTATTGATGAAGACCAAATGCAGGAGGATATTAATGCAGATGATAAGACAAGGATAGCTCTGGAAGAAGGGTTACAGAGGGACAACAAGGAAAAATGTATTGAAGAAGAAGGACATCTACTGAAATATGTTAACAAAGAAGACGTCTATGCTAAAGATTTAGCAAAGGAAGAAAGGACATCTGATGATTGGTCACTAGCAAAGGAAGATTTTGCAGAGGATGAGCAGTCTTTTGAAGTTGTCGAAAGTATGGAAGAGTATCTTTAAGAAGATGAATACTCTAAAGTAAAGAAGGATGGAGAATGTCTCTTAAATGGGAAAATCAATGAATTATTGTAGCAGAAATAATTTAGTAATACATTGATGTTTGAAGATGTTACAATATAGGAACAATTTCTTGTGAAACAAGGAGATGAGAATCAGTCTGAAGAACCAATATGTGAAGCAACAGTTGAGACTATAGAACCTTGTAATTTTCAAACTCATAAATTGTGTATAAATGCAGGAACTATAAGTAATGATGAAATACTTATGAAGTGTCACAAAGAACTTGAATTTCTAGAGTGTTTGCTGAAAAACTCATACTATGACAGTGTGATTGCAGAAGAGGGAGATCACTTCAATGGACAAGAACAGAAAGACATAATTGAAGAAGATGGGGTGGAGGATAGACTTGCTAACAGTCTCGACAATCCTTTAGATGATTCTTTATAGAGGTTGAATCAACATACTAATGTGTTGTCAAAAGAGGAAAATTTAGAGTAGCATATCGAGATGTTGTCAAAGAAGGAAAAGGTAATGAGGCCTTATATTTTTAATTCTGATAATTGTTTTATTATTACAATATTTGTTGAAAATGAGACAAACATGTTTCAAGTTGATGAGTCAATTTTAGAACTGAAGAAGACTAGAAGTTGCCAGGTCAGACATGCTGATGAGGAAAAAGGAAAGCATGAAGATACTATGCTAAAAGAAGTTAAATTGATTGTCAGAATCAGTCAAGGAAGTGGAGGAAAATTACCGAGGGTTGTCCAGGAAGAGGAAGGAAAATATGATGGAATTGATGAACAACATAGTGATGTATTTGAGGGAAATATAGTAAAAAGGATATTGGAGGACAATTTAATTTTTGAAAGTAAATTTACAGATATTGAACAGAGGTTGTTTGGAAAGCAACAAGAGGGTAAGGATGAAAGGGAGGTAGTAAGAACCCAACAACTTCAAAGAGAAGACAACAAATAGAAGTTTGAAGATGGGTGGACAGAGTACAACAACATATAGTAAAGTAATTATCAGTCAGAAGATAAATTGGACGTAGAGATTGAAGGAATAATAAGATTGATGAAGAAGGTGCCTTAGAAGAAAACAATAGTAAGAAGGCCTAGGGGCAATAGAAAGAGAAAGATAGCAGTAGACTTTGAAATCATAGCCATTGGGACAAAGCAATATAAAGTGTGCAAACCTCAAGAACAACAACAAACAACAACAGTAACCAAAGACAAATTACAAAACAAAGTATGGGATCCAGGAAGACAAAGGTCAGAAGCACATGATCAGGAGATCATGATTATTTTAACCTTGGGAGTCTGATGCAGGAACATACAAATCAACAATTTCATTATGTTCTAGTTAACTTAGGGGGTCTTGTGCTTTCAAAGAATTTGGATTCCTATGTATCTAATTATTAATGTTTTGAGTGATTAGAATAGGAATTAATTAGATATTGTGAGGATATTTATAAATGCTCTCGAATGTAGGAGAACATGAGTGATGATGAGTGATGACGAGAGAGTTGGAAATCAATTATAAGTCTTAGGCTAGAAAGTGGTGTCATGATTCCTCGAACTAGAGTGGATTTTTAGGGATTACTGGAGTTAAAAGTGGACTTGGAGGATATTCAAGATTTAGTTCAACAGATGAAGGATCTGAACCAAAATTTGTTAAACATAACATTTTTTATAAATGTAAGCCTAAAAGGCATAGTAGTAAAGTAGAGAGTAAGTCAGTCAGTTAAGAGTTAGAGAGACAAACATTTAGGCCTAGGAGCAGGAAAGGAAAGGCCATTGATATTGAAAAGCAGGCCGAGGAAGAAATTCCTATGTAATGGTTGTTTATTAGTACATATAACTCGATTCTGGGTTTGTCTGATGTGTATTTGAATTATAAGTTCTGTGTGAACTTGAGTAATTCTACGTAACGCACATTATAGATGTGCAGAATCAGAGAAGAAGTGTAGAGAGGAATGTTATCGTTTTACAGACAGATAGTATTGGAGAATGCCTTTAATGTTATAGTGAAGGCGAAGGAAGCATAAAGGAATGAGTGGAGATTGAGATCTCAACAAGTGAAGATCATGAGTTGAAGATAAATGCACAAGAAGAAAGCTGAATGGGTGATTACAGATTAATGACCAAAAGAACGGAATAGTGTTCAGGAACCATTGGATCCATCAGATCAACGGACGAGATTCTGTGTGATAAATGTATAATATTAAGTTGCACGAAAGAAAGTCAAGAAGATGAATGGAAGAGATTAACACCACGTGTTAGTAGAAGGATGGAGTGGTATTCACAAGGGATAAGAAGTTTCTTGCGTGCCCTAAATGTGGTAAGAAGTGTTTCAAAATTTCACACCATTACCTTTAGCAGTTGACACGTTGCACAGGACAGAAAGAGAAAACCACTTTTCTTGCTTGCTCTTGACCTTATATCAGTCAACAATGATTCCACACAAGATTGCGTGATAGTTGTTGGATCAAGCAGGATTGATCAGCAGTGAAGATCAACGAAGCTGGTTGGCAATTGAGTGACGTGAAAGCTGTTGGATTGGGTAGAGCAGATCAACGGTAGAGATCATCAAGGTTAGTTGATGATCGGGTGATGCATAACCATCTGATCAAGGATTGAGATCGAAGGCAAAGATTTAACGCACTAAGGAGAGCATCGATGTATGTGCAAAGGTTTGTGGAATGGCAGAAAGGTAAAGTTTTAAGCGTGGTTATGAAATATTTATATTATATGGGAATTATAATATAAATAAGCAGGATTAATGTATTATCGGTTAGGTTTGGGTTTTAACCAAAGTCTAAAGACCATGGTATGGCAAATATGTGTGGATAATAAGAATTAACCAAATATTTTGAAGGTTTATAAGGTTTCACTCAAAGGTTTATTAAAGTTAAGACTTTGAATAGTTAAATGAAATGTTTCTGCTTAAAAGCATTTAATTAAAGAGAGTTAAACCTTGACTTATGGAAGGTTTCCTAAGTATGGAATCTTAGAATTCCTGGGACACATAGTGTGACATGCAATTTTATTTGCATTATGTGGGCATATTTGTCTTAGGCTACATCATTATGGTATATGTAGCTTAGGCTGGCATCATTTGGTATCAGAGCAGAACAAGGAAATTCTGTGTGTAAGAATTCTTTGAGAAACCTTAGAATAGAGATATGTTTGAACGTGTGTATGTAGGCAAGAGGAGATCAGATTTTAAATCTAACAAACAATAGACACACAAAGATAAAGTGTAGAAGAATATTGGGAGAACTTGCAGATGCAAAGAAATAAAGAAAATTCGATTCAAAGTGTAGGTGAATGGTAGAACAAGATCATACAGAGGTCTTGAAGGTAGAGGAATAAGAAAGTGAGAATATTGAAGTGACCTAGAGCAACAAGTGCTCAATTGGTTCCAGAGGAGAGAACCAGAGAGATGCCAAAAGACTGAGATTAGAGGAGAGAAGCTTAGTGAGGTATCATGTGGCAAGAAGGAGTGTTGTGGTCGGTAAATCCCCTCTGCGGATAGAGGCGATCCCACTAGCCCGATAGGGGTCTAGCAACAATCATACACGCTGCATGCAAGCCCCTAATTGCATAATCAAAAGGTTGGTCAGAAATACCTACCTGTAATCCAATGCTATTTGTCGTGGAAGAAACATCGCTCCTGTCCTCTAGCTTTGGTCGGTCACTATCCTCGCGTTCCACGCATGGACACCTGCACAAACAAAGAACAATCCAAAACAAGCGTAAAATCCAATATCATACAATTATATATCAGTCAAGCAGGATATAACTCAAATATTACCAGAAGAATACATGAGTGGAACCATAATAACAGTCGTTCATTATTCAATAAAAGAAGAGAAGAATTACAACCAATTAAGGCTTGACGCTGCAAATCTCCTCCAACTGGGTCAGCAGTTAGGCATGCCTTGCAAAGTCACTTCCTTCTCTCAAAATTTCGGCAGCATAACTTCTCTCTCAGCTCTTACTATCAATCTAACATTATCTCAGCTTACTTTAGCTCAGAACTTCAACACTCTGACACTAGCACTCAAAAAACTAGCTGGTTCAATGCAGGATGACAGTGATTTATAGCTGGAAGGGGAGAAAGTATTCATCGTATCTGGACACTTACTGAAGACTTGGTATTGTCCCAAAATATCCTTTGGACTGAGTTGTCATGGATGAAAAATACGACACTCGATCATATCCATGGGATTTTTCCCCAGGGAACTGCATGAGTAATGGAGGAAAAAACACTTTAGTGCGCGTTGGCCAAAAATCATGACTAATTTTGTGTGGCGCGGGCTTTGTTCTGTGACAGCGCGTCTATGGGCGCGCCCTCTTTGGAGGAACTGAGCCATT
>APFE031376829.1:0-23755 GCA_000404065.3 Pinus taeda
ATATAGTCATCCATATAGACTATAGTTAAATATTATATAAAAAACAAATTTGTCTTCTAATAGCTAAAAAACTTGAATTGCTCCCTTTCCACAGTTGTCGAATCCAACACTTCTTCAAATTATAGTTGACCTTCCTTTAAACCTGCAATATTTTTCGAAACTACATCAGCTTTACCAATTCGTTGAACTCGTGCTTGAATGAAAGGTCTTCGAAAAGTTCTTAGACATCTTGTATCCTGATTTTCCAATGTTCTAAATTGATGACCTAAAAATTGGTATACCCAACATCTAGTTGATGATAAGTTTTGAGTCCCCGCAAATGTGTAGTATTTTAAGTCCCTTACTAGAAGCAAAGATTAATAACATCCATAAAGCCAGTAATTGAACCTTTGAATTCATTCCATAGCCACATATAATCCATAAATAATAACACTATATATCAGAACATCTAAGAAAAGCTCATCCTCCACAAAGATTTTCTCTAGATGCCTTATCAAAGAAATCCAAAGGAATATTCATAAACGATTATCGAGCAACTAAAATTTTGGGTGTCTTTTGAGTTGTTTTCCCATAGTAAATCCAAGTAGAAACCAATAATCTTACAATAAAAAAAATCTATCGATTTCTTCTTATCCTCAAAGATCCTCAAATTCCTACTTCTGCAAACTTACCACATTATAAAAGTTGGCAACTCTTAGTGCTTATTTTCCATCTAATCCATTTAAGAAGATTTTCCTCAAAAGTAATTCCTTCCGAAGCAATACAAAGATTAAGTTTCTTAGACATGACACACCAAAATCCTCTAGTGAAAGTGCATTTAATAAACAAATTTTCCACTATTTTCACTGTAATCCCACATAGATGGTCAAAATTAGGGCCTGAAATTCCTCCCTTGACCAAATTCTTCTAAGTTAGGGTATCATCTTCTCAATAAATAACCAAAAAAAACATTTGAGTTTCAATGGTAAACACCATTTCGATAGTTTTTTGCACCACCATTGCATGTCACTAGTAGACATTGGAGGGAAGTTCAGCGCAAAAGTGCCCATCAAATTTTCATGTACGTAAATGAAAACCGATTAAATTCCTTTAAATTTAAAAAGAAGTACATGTAAATATTTTGGAGGCAAAATTCAAAAAGTACGTTTTTATTGTATTTTTTTATTATGTCCTTATAGGTTTACTCAAATTTAAAGTGTATACAATCTCCATTATGCATGAAGATCCACATTGACAAAAATTGAAGATACATTTAAAAAAACATGTTGAATATATATTTCTAATGTTTTTTCAATTTTTATCAATGCGGGTCTTCTCAGAAGCATGCATAATGCATACTAGTTGGATGTGGAATTGAATTCTACATCAAACAAGTGTATACACTTGTAACTTGAGCAAAATCTATAACGAGGCAAGCTCAAAATACATTAAAAAGAAGTAGTTTTCTTTTTCTCCCTCCAAAATTTATTACTCTTATTTTATTATTTTTCCTTAGGAGGCTACCTTTCCACTAAATTTTCCTCTAATGAGCCTTCCACGTAATCACATCATTTGTAACATTTACCTGTATAATTCGATTAATTGTATTCTCACTCCACAAAAGGAAATCCTCAATTTCCTTTAATATAATACCTACACTCTTCACTAACTGAATGTAATCCTACAATTCTAATGCTAACTTCCTCTCCAATCCTAGATCCTATTCTTGGAACCAATAATTCTCATTGTCCCTATGATCTATATTTTATAAATGTGACAATGTAATGGTACCAATATTATGAACATGTTCAATGAGTATATTTAACAATTCATAATTCCCCACACAACCTGCAAAAGTGTCTCTCCCAAGCTATACTTATGTTTGATCACCTATCTTCCATATTGACCATAGATTTAACCACTTGAAATTAAAACTAATGTCTTTCCAAACTTTATGGGATGAATACCAATTTTCTCGCCAATTTTAATCCAATCAATAATTGAGATCTTATCTGAGTGCTTTCCTTTGATCATATGTGACCACATAATTTTCTTGAAGGGGCTTCTCCATAGGCTTTTTAATGCAAGAGCTTCACCAAAATGAAATAGGTTCTTCAACTCCCAACCTCCAAAATTCTTAAGCAAAGAGAGAGATTCCTAGTTAGCCAAATGTATACCCTCCTTAATTTTTCTTCCAGTCCACAGAAACTAAAACATTCTTCTCCTAATAAAATTCAGAATGTAAGAGGGAATTTTAAATAAAGTGAGCCACTAAATTGACACATTCTCTAGCACTGAATTTACCAGTACCAATCTACCTCAAGGAGAGCCACTTATAGGTCTAATTTTCTATCTTCTCTTTAATTTTCTTTATCAACCATAACCATCCATCCTTTTAATTGTTGTTAGGTTTTAAATAATAGCCAAAATATTTCAAGCCTGAGTCTAGTCTTTCAACTCTGTAAGGAATAAAATAATGTACCCATTCCAAAAATAAGGTCTTGATACCATACTACATAAAGCTAGATTTCTGACAACTAACCTCCATACCCATTGCAGCACAAAAGAGTCAAATGACCTTGCTATAAGCTTCCCATTCACCCAAATCTCCTCTACCAAAAATGAGTACATCACATACGAACAATAGATGGGTTAAAAAAATACTTTTAGACAATTTTATGCCCTTAATGTTCGCATCATGCTTCTCCTTACTAATAATATTTCCTAGACCTTCAATTGCAATGACAAATAACAATGGTGATAATGGGAAGCCATGTCTTAGGCCCTTAGAACACTTTAAGAACTTAGTAGGGCAACCATTGACTAAAACAGAAAAATTTACAGTGGTCGCACACCCCATAATCCAATCTTTAACATATAAGTCCAATCTAATCTGCAAAAGAAACATCCTGTGAAAAGACCAACTAGTCTTATCACATGCTTTAACCAAGTCCATTTTTAGTACTAAAGCTTCAATTTTTTTTACCTTAATAGAATGTAAACCTCGTTGTGCCATCCAAATTACATCATAGATAAGTCTATTTTCCAAAAAGCTAAATTGTTCCATAGAGATGATCTTCATTGGTTTTCCTTTTAATCTATGAGAAATGATCCTTGTGATGATTTTATAAACCAAATTACACAATGAAATAGGTCTAAAATCGTCAAAAGACTCTAGCTTGGATTTATATGGAATTAATGCTATAATGGTAACATTTAGAGCTCCTCAGACTCTCCCTTATCACCTTGGTTCTTCGATGGTCATAAAGAGGTCCTAACCCATCAAATAAAAAAATCTAAGAAAAAATATGAAATCCACCCATCAGGTCCCATACTCTTATCTTTGGAAAAAATATGGACTACATGTTTGATCTATTTAATAGTGACAGGACCTCCAATCATAGCAGATTCCTCAATGTTAAAATTGAGGAAAATGTTCAATTAACTGAATATGTTCAATAAGAAAATTCTTATCAGGCTCCTTAAACAAATCACTAAAATGGTCCATAACAGCACTCTCCAAATTATTTTGCATAATTCCAGGGATATCATCTTTCCCTTTCAATTCCCATATAACATTTGTATATTTTGATGACTTGAAAATTTACGGAAATGTTTTTTGTTGTCATCACTTGTGCAAAGCCATAAAGCATGACTTTTGAGTCTCCATGGTTCTTCTTCAATCTTCAAAATATAGTCCTTTCTAGCATCCAACTCGGTTAACCTCCTTTTATGCTCTTTAGTAAAAACTCCACTTTGGGTTTCCAATAATATATTTTCATAATTCAACTCAATATCCACTAGTTCAATATTTAAACTTTCGTTCTTCTTAACTTCCCACTCCTTAAAAATTTTTTTCATGCTCTTCATTTTTAAAAAAAGATAAACCATAACACCAAAACCTTGCATAGGTCCATAATCCTTCTAGAAATTTTTCACCAATGTTTGAAAATAATCTTCTTTAAACCACACTTGAATTAATTTAAAATAATAAAAATTTCTAAAATACAAACTACATGTTTGATCTCTTTAATAGTGATAGGAGCTCTAATCGTAGCATATTCCTGAGTGTTAAAAAATTGAGGCAAATGTTTAATTAATTGAATATGTTCAATAACGAAATTTTTGTCAGGCTCCTTAAACAAATCACTAAAATGGTCCATAATAGCAGTCTCCAACTTATTTTGTATAATTCCAGGGATATCATCTTTCCCTTTCAATTCCCATTTAACATTCCTATTTTTCGATGACTCGAAACTTTATGGAAATGTTTTGTGTTGTCATCACTTGCGCAGAGCAATAAAGCACTTTTGAGTCTCCATGATCCTTCTTCAATCTTCAAAATACACTCCTTTCTAGCTTCCAACTCAATTAACCTCCTTTTAGGCTCTTCAGTAAAAACTCCACTTTGGGTTTCCAATAATATATTTTCATAATTGAACTCAATATCCACTAGTTCAATCCTTAAACTTTCCCACTCCTTAACAACATTTTTCATGTCCTTCATCTTTTTAACAAGATAGTCCATAGAAACCTTGCATAGGTCCATAATCCTTCTAGAAATCATTCACCAGTGTTTGAAAATAATCTTATTTCAACCACACATGAATTAATTTAAATGGATAAAAATTTCTGACACCCTCCATATCTAGCTCTAAAAAAATAGCATATGATTCAAAATACCACACGATCTATAGCCTCCAAATTCCTCTACCAGATCCTTTGCAAAGAGAAACCTATCCAACCTTTTAGCAATATCACACATTCCCTCCCTTCCATTCCTCCAAGTGGTCGCTACAAGAAAAGGAGCAACATGTACCATATATCCAACTTTTTAGCAATATAATGACATCCTCCCTTCCATTCCTCCATGTGGGCACTAAAGGAAGAGGGGAAACATCCACCAAGTTTGACTTATAAAAAATGTTCTCGAAAAACTCTGAATCTGAGTCTATTTCAAAATTTTCACCCCTATCTGCCCAATCGAGAAGGTTAAGTTCAAATCCCTTGCCAACACTAAAAATGGATAACTCAAAACCCCCAGAATCCACAATTTTCAACAAGGTTAAGTTCAAATCCCTTGCCAACACCCAAAATGGATCACTAAGAACCCCATGAATCCATAATTTTCCTCAAGAACACTTTCTCATCATTGTATGGACCATAACAATTAATAATGGGTGGGGTTGGAAAAAATATGATAGAGAATATAATTTATTAATATTATATTAAATTAAGTTAAATAAATGTAAATATTATATGGACAAGTGTCTTTATTTTGGAATAAGGCTTTAACAATTTTAATTTATTAGATATCATTTTTTGGGATTCAACTGCGTTAAGTAAGTCATTCATGTATGTCATTCATGTATGGCCATTTCCATGAGAGGAAGTCGAAACTTACTAATTTCTCATCATTTTTGAATGGTCAACTTAGCACTCATTGCATAGGGTGATGCTCACAGGGGTGTTTCATGTATGACCATTTCAATGAGAGGTAGTCGTAACTCACTAATTTCTCATGAGATCATTTCCATTATATCTAATATATTGCATTGCGAAAACCCCCAACACTTAATTTTAATTTAATTATCAATAATTACAAGCTCGATGCTAGGGATTTAATTTCCATAGAATATTTTAGAATATTCTTCATAGTATACAGAAACCAAAGGTTGAGATTTATCTCTCAAGTAGTCATGCCCTTTTTGCTTTTTTAATTAAAGACATTAATGATGGAGAGAGACACATTCTACAGCCCAAGAAAACATGTCCAACCTTCAATTGACATCTGTCTCATTTAAAATAAAATAAAATATACTCTAAATAATGAACCATTGTTGGTTGTAACAAAAACATAAATGAAACTATGTTCTCAAGCTTCAATTGGCATGTGTCCCCTTTAAAATAAAAATTTAATATGATAAATAAAAAATTTATTGTTCATTGTAACAAAAACAGAAATGAATTTACATATCTGGTTATGATTAATTAAAAGCATTGTGAAACATCAATAATTCCACACTTAGTGTGCTTTCTCTGTTAGTTGTTAATATTACAACCCAATATCAATGAGATGTAGAGAAACATTTCACTTTTACTCTCAGCCTTATGAGGGAGATGTGGTAAAACTAGCATTTGCACCTGATGTTGCAAAGGAAACGTCGTAAGGCATAGAGTGTGGAAGAATAGAGACATGTGAATGGGCATTGTTGAAAGCAAAGGTGGATGATAAAGAGTTGCAATTGAAATTTTTAGTTATGTGTATGTTGAATATAGATAGTGTGTAGAAGAATAGTGACATGTGAATGGACATTGATGAACACAAGGGTAGCTGATATTGAGTTACACTTGGAACTATTAGTTATGAGTGTTTTGAATATGGATAAGTAATAGTAGTGTGTGGAAGAATAGCAACATGTGAATGGACATTCTTGAAAGCAAGGGTGGATGATAATGAGTTATAGTTAATGTCATATAGAGGTTATCCATTATTCATGTAGTAGTTGTTGTTTATGTGAACATACTTTTGTACATTATTTTAAGTTTTTTTTTGTATTTGGAGATTTTATTTTTCCATATGTTACATATTTAAGAATGAATTGTCACTTTTAAAGAGGGCACACAAGGTTGCTAGCTGTCACAAACCATCGTGAGAGTAAAAATTAAATGTCCTTTTCCTACTACATGGTTCTGTCAACTAGGTGTTTCGAAAAATACAAGTGAACGCCATCAAACTCCTTGCCGAAATCAAACTCTCGGTGAAATTTTCGTAAATATAGGGATGCACAAATTTCTTAACTTGTCAGAGCTCTATTAAAATGACATTTTTCACTACTAACTTCATATGAGATGTCATGAACATTCTTTTGAATAAAACCTCGAATGTGTTTTTTATATCCCAATTCAACTCTCGTGAAATTTTCGTAAATATAGGCATGCACAAATTCCTTAACTTGCCAGAACTCTATTAAAATGACATTTTTCACTACCAACTTCATATGAGATGTGAATTAAGCTGTTTTATTATTATTATTTTAATTTAATGTTTCATTATGCATACTAAATCTTTTTTTCATATAAAACTAAATTTAAATGTTTACTCATTTACAAATACTACAACACATACGCCTTTTTCGGATTGATGTTTATGAGTAGTAGGCCAAAACTTGCCAAATGCTTCAATTTCTTTTCCAAAATTTCAGAGATGCCCATTTGAAAACCCTTGATATATTAGTGTCTGATACGAACAAGTTTCGAACAAACTAGTTGTTGCGGTACAACGTTTTCTGTAAATTTCTACCAAGCAAGGAAGAAGTCAAAAGTGGATTGGTATTAAAACCATGGTCGCAGCTCAAGGACCCAGCTCTCCGCCATAGTAGACAAAGGGGGCATACCCTCATCTACAGATACTGTAAAGCAACTATAGCCACATTTTGAATATTGCTACAGGAGCTTAGAGCATACTATATTGCAAGCTCTAAAGACTCCACATTCAAAACAAAAATGGAAAGATAAGATGAGAAACATATTGGATCATAAAGAAATAGAGAGTATAGTGGAAGCATGGGATCCTTATAATTATCATTCGTCCTCCTTAAGCCTTGCTAGGATTGGTGGCTTAGGCAAGAAGAGTGATTTTCTAGGTATCATTTTCATTCTGTTACTCATATGGGGCTTCTTAGATTCAAAATTTGAAGGGACCCAACATGGGAAAAGTGTTGTTTGGTGGCTTGGGCCTGTAACACATATACTGGTACTCATATTGGGCTATGCATTTATATACACCCTTTGGCTCTATTTTTCCAACCATAAATCTCTCTGACAAAATAATTGTCTTGACTGGAACCCTTCTTATGGTGACAATGACAAGAACTTCATGCAGAGACCCCACATTCTTTACATAATTCTCAATAATCGGTGGTAAGCCGGAAATAAGGTCACTGTAGAAGAAACATATTCCTGGTACACATGAATTCACCCTGGGAAGCAATCCATTCAAACCTTCTATCTTGAGTTTTCTCCATGCTAAATATTTATACTTTTCTGCCTTCCATAGTTCCAAGAGAACATTATGGTCAGAAAAATTGTTGCAATTAAGGAAGGGACACCAACCTCCCTGTGGTACCTTATTCAATACAGATGATAGATAAACGCCTTCAGAGATAGCAAAAAACAGAGTGAAAGGTAGTATAAGCAAAATATTTTGTGTAAACGATGTCCCATGCACTATTTGTCATAGATTATCCTTCCAATATTCTCACCGGTGAAGGAAACAAGTTTTTCCAAGCCCCAAAAGTCAATAAAAACAACATATTATCAATACAACAATGCAAAGGTTTCTATCTTCCTATATTTTACATCACAACTGAGCATCAAGGGCTGGCACTTCCAAAGGAGCATGATCAATTCTTCTTAAAATTATCCACAACCAAAACAACACCATCAAGACCAGTAATAATATAAGTAAGAAAAATAAGATATCTAACCATATATATGTTATTATTCTCCGTTGGTAATCCATAAGTGGTGACGTTTCAAGAGCTAATGCAGATTCAAGCAGCAAGCTAGCCAATGTTGTCAATTTGCTGTAAAACATTTGGTAGACAAACTTTGAATCTCAAATTCACGAAACAATGAGCATGATTAAATAGCTCTAATTATCTCCATATAGCCCAGCTCAGATATCCACTATCAAAACTTTTACCTCTTCCAAAACATAATTTAAAAATACATTGTGACATCTTTTCCATCTTTTACCTATCTAATGATCACCTAAAAATCACAAAACTTTGGTATTCTTCTTCTACAATGCCAAGGTTTCAAATCATGATTCATACGTAGATAATCTACCATAAATTTAAAAATGAATGCATATTTAAAACATGGTAAATGCTTAGAATTTTCATTATATACTGAATATCAGTACATTATGATATGAAATAAGGAAACATTTTCATCCTTGTGGTGGAAAATAAGCTCGAGGGAAGAACTAAGAGCCATGGCTTGTTTTATGATTGAGAATGTTGTTGTAATCAATGCTTGACTGGCTACAATGGCTACTAAAGTGGCAACAATGAACGTTGACCAAACACAGGCTGTAGTATTGCTTTGTAAAATGTAGAGCCTATGTCCCCTGGGTTTTTTATCAAATAAGTCGCTTGTCTCATATATGTGATAAAAAGAGATGGGTAAACCAACATGCAGAAAGAACGCTGCAACAAACAACCCAAATTTCTCATTATGGTACTAAAACTTGAGGATGAAGCACATAGGTATGATGAAATACTAATAATTTTTTCCTTGATATATAGCCTGGACCTAGATTGATTTCCTGTTGAAATTGCCCAAGTATGCAAACATGGCCTCGGCACCTGGATCGAGTCAGAACAAAACACTGATGTTAGTGCTTCTATTTGTATAGCTTTAACATAAATAATTGGGATGAAGTTATGAATTTTGTTTGAGAAGATCATTGGTATGGATTTATCAATTGAGTTAGAAAATAGTTCCAAGTATACTATATGATAAAATGAGACACATATCATCATGTGAATAATCAATACCTGTTGTACATAAGACTACACCTCCAAGCATCACCCATCCTTATTAGTGATATTCATGAAAGTAATAGTATATATAATATGGGTTGAATGCCTTGAATGCTCCAAGATAATATTTCACCATATTATATTGTCCTATCATGATGTTGGTCACGAACCAGGCAATCATTATGGGTGAGAACATGAAGCTAACTTTACTTGCACCAAGTACTTGCACTCTAGATGAAACACCAATGTATTCAAAATGCTTCTCTGAGTACTCGAGGTGAAATTCATAGCACTCAATGCCATTCACCCTATCAAAATTTCACCTGTTTAAAACAGCTCGGACACCATCATCATACTCAGAGAAGCATTTTGAATACATTGGTGTTTCATCTAGAGTGTAGGTACTGGGTGAATAAGCGGAGAGAGTTTGGTTAAGCTCTCAAAGATTATCCCAAAGAAGAACAGGGAAGTAGCCATGATATAGGTGTTCTGAATTCTACATATTGCAGGTTTGTTCAGGTGGATCCTAATATTCATGTTCGTCGCTTGCTAGAGTGCGGAAATAGAAAATCCCTAGCAAAGGGCAAGAGGGTTCATGGCCATATAGTTAAAACCAGCTTTGAGCCAAGCATCTATTTGTGGAATTGTATGATGGACATGTATGTGAAGTGTGGGAGAATTAAGGATGCATGCCAAGTGTTTGACACAATTCCTGAACGAGATGTCTATTCATGGACTATGGTTCTTATAGGTTATGTAAAATGTGGGTATGTGGAAAATGCACGGTGTCTGTTTGACAAAATGCATGAACGTAGCATAGTTTCCTGGAATGCAATGATTGCGACATATGCCCGATGTGGTGATCAGGTTGAAGCCATGGATTTATATGGCCAGATGCAATGGATGGGCACTGTTAGCCTCCTGCTGCAGCAGGTTACTCATATTTCATGATTGACATTTTTATAGGCCAAATATGTCATTCTTTGCATGCTGCAATGTTCCATATTTGCTTAACAGTCTCCAAGTGAAGAAGGCTACTCAGAGTTCATTCAATTGCCTTCCAAATTTTTGAGAATTTATCTCGGTATCACCAATTTTCACTTAAAGGGAGGTCCAAACAGCTTAATCTTGGTCTCACTAGGTTTAAATTTCCTGTTCTAGAAAATAGAGAATGTAAATCTATCCAAACAGCTTAATCTTGGCAGATTCTTAGATTGGTAGAGAAGCAGAGGAGCCCAACAGTTTAATCTGGGCCCTCGGATGAAATAAGGGTAGTCCATAGATAGGAAAGCATGAAAAGAAAAAATAGAATGATGGGTTTGCAAGTCTAAGTGCACCCAAACCAAAAGAAGAAAAAATGCTAGGTAAGTAGGCTGGGTAGGTAGTTTTGAGGTTGCTGAATCCTAAATTATTGATCAGTTCGAGATTTCCAAGCGTCATCTTTACTCAGGACACAAACAACAGGGGTATAACTAACTCCCTTTCTCCACTTTCCCCCAATCATTAACTAACTTCCCCAAAAGAGGTCAAGATCTGCTTGATACCTCTTAAGTTTCATCATTTTCATAGCATTTTCTTGGGTAAAGATCTGCTTTACTCAAAGTTGTTCCATACTCTCTCTAAAGAATGGTTCTATCCCCTCGTAACAGCCTAAGGTCTCCTAAACTTAGCTCTTTCTTACCATCTCCATATTAACCACTAACACTATTCTTTAGCTCCCTATATTTTCCCATCCCCCTACTAATATTATGTAAATCATCCCCTATGTAAATATCCCTCCCCCTGGTTGAAAAATAACCATAAGTACCCCCAGGAATTGCTCAGTTTACCTGAAACTTAGCAAGAGCCCTCATGCTGCCCCTTCAAACCATCTTCCAAATACAATGGACTCCCTCCAGAGTATAAAATCCCTTTGAGGAGATCGGACCCCTTCTGAAGCCTCAAATGCCTTTCACACCCACTTACTTACTCCTTCAGACCGCAACAAACCCCTCGCTCACTTCCTTAACACTCCGCAGACCATAGAAAGCCAGATCGCATCACAAGATCGCAATATCCTCCCCATGCAAGTTATGACCCATCCGTCGCCACCCGACGCGATATCGCGATATCGGCGATCGGCGGTCGCAACCACCAAATGTCCAAATGAAACACCTTTCCGTTCCCTGCCGATGCGATATTGCGATCGCATCGGAAAAGTTCATCGCATCGCCTTCAGTATCAGCACCTCGCCATGTCACTTCTGTACCAGGGACCCACCGCAGGCTGACGTCAGCAGCCAGAAAGCAGAAAATTCGCGCAGGAAGAGAAATCACACTTCGGAGCTCCAGAACAAGAAACAGAGGCAGTTTCCGATCCGCGATTAGAACGAAGCGCTAATCACGCATCGCTATGGGAAATAGGCTGTTTTCGAGGAATCTTTGGGGAATCTTTTGATTCCTTAGCCCATTTTGCGCCGAAAAAGCCCGAAAATTGCCCGATCTTGCCGAATTGATCCGATTTAAAGATAGCAGAGGATCGATGACAGAGTTTAAAGTCTATCAGATCAAATCATCAGGTATCAAGCATGTCAAAGAGTATTAGTAGGCGGCGGAAACCATCAATGTAGCGGCAAAGAGTATCAATGAAAATATTAAGCAGCGGCTCGAAGCAGGAGAACATTTAATACCTTCCAGCAGAGTCAAAGAAAGAGAGTGAAGCCACTCAAAGCCCTCAAATCATAATCATTGCACATTCAACTCGCACCAGAGCAGAACTACAGATCCTGAAGCACAATCATTCCAGCAGCACCGCATCAAGCCTCCAAGGGCAACATTGTAGTCTTTTCTGATTCAGCTGCCTCTAATGCAGCCAAAAGGACTTACCTGCATTTAATTCCAGCAACACTTAGATTTTTGAAGAGCTTTTCTAGCAGACCTGTTTAGGTCAATTGTAATGAATGTCTTTCCGATATTTTTCTTATATATACCACCCTGAACAATGTAGTGAGGGGTTTGTTGGTTGGTAGGTTGGTTAGTCAGTGAGTCTAAGACATTGCTTAGTCTGCTTCCTAGCAATTTCTCCAAGCAGAGACCCGCACTGTAACTATCATATTTTCTATAATCAAAGATTGCTGAAAGCGTGGATTTCGAAACTACTTGATGTGTTCATTTGGCCGAGTGATTACGGAATTCCTATGCTTCTACATGATTCAATAAGTGTTTCTCTCCTCTGTTAATTTTCACGTTTTTACCACTGTTCTGCCTTCTAAATTGCAGGAAAAAAGAATAGCTTAAGATTTGTTTCACTAAACCTTAAGTTCAATTTCTGCATTTTTCTATGTTTTCATCAGAAATAGCTATGAGCATGTATACTTAAATGATCTTGTTTACGCTGTTTCTTTCACATATGAATTAATATTTAGGAATTCTTAACTGCTCCTAAATCACCATTCATCCATTTCTCCTCTTTTTCAGCATGATGAAATGATTCTCCTTTGCCTTTCATCCCTGATTTTCGTTCCATCCTTTCAGTAGATCGATAATTGTATACTGTGTGGCTATCCCGCTCCATAATCCCCTTGTGACCAAGAAAACGCAATAGCAAGCCTTAATCCATGACTCCATGCCCAATGGTTAATCCATGACTCCACGCCCAATGGTTTGAAACTTATCACACCTTACCTTGCCTCTTTGCTTGAGATTCCTACCTTCCATCCAAACACAAACAAAAACCCCTGAGCCAAAAGCTAGCCTAAAATCATCAACAAAGTTGAATCATTATAGAGAGAGCCATCTCTGATTGCAGGTGGTCTAGAACCTGCAATCCAAAGATTGGTTTGTGGTTACCTCGGCCGTATCCCTATAAAGAGCCTAGGGACAACCTGAGTGATAACATAATTTTGACTCCGTTGGGGATCTCCTCAGAGAAATTCATTAAACCAGTCCGTAGCCCTACAGAGGAAGAAACGGACTTGTGAAAGTCTCGGTCGACCTGTGTTGTTGCGATTTTTAGAAAATTTCCCAAAAAAATATAGTAGAAGCTAGCTCCTAAGAAGAAAACGCGTAATACACGATCAAATCCCAATCCAAACAGCCCACCTGTTGTTGAAAATCCAAATTTAATTCCTAAGATCATTAGAAAACAAAAGAAAAAAGAATACCAAAGTACTGCTAGTCAAGAAACTGTTCAGCCAATTGGTGTACCAACCCCTGTCAAAGTTTTATTCCATTCAACCCCGAGTTCCCCTGACTCATCACCCGCTTCTCCAAGTAGCTCCGCTACACCTCTGTCTCATATTCCTACTATCACTACTACTCTTTCTACCCTGGTTATTCCTGTAATCCCCGCTACTTTAGGCGCTCTGTTTATCCCCGTCATCATGGCTAGATATGCGCCATTATAATTACCTACTAATCCTGGGGCTATGCCTCAAGAATACTAATCAAAAATCACTTATTTTGATGGCACAACCCCCTGCACCGCCCTACAGCATACAAAGAAAATGCAAGATTATTTCGAGAGTTATGAGATTGATGATGAGAGTGTAAGAATGAATATTTTTGTCCAAAGTCTGACCGGTGATGTCAGAACCTGGTTTAGGGCACTTCCACCCAATTCTATAGGAAACCCGGAAGCCTTATACCAGACATTCATTAACAGATGGGAGAAAAAGAAAGACCCCCTGCACATACTGTCTGAGTATGATACTATCAAGAGAGGACCTGGGGAAGCTGTTCTGGATTACTGTGCCAGATTTAACAATGTTTACAATGCAATACCACCAAATTTAAGACCTCCACCTGACCTCGCGTTATACAAATTCCCGGATGGCTTTGATGCCGAGATGGCGTATCAATTAAGGAAAGAGCCCCTCAAAGCCTCGCAGAAATGCAAGACGCTGCAGTGAGCGTGGAAGCAAATCTAATCGCTAAAAGAAATAGAACCAGAACTGAGAGAAGAACCACTTTCAAAGAAGAGCCCTCCTCTTTTGAGCAGAAGCTAGATGCGGTCGTTAGTGGCATGCACAGGCTGGGAGACAGAATAGACAATGTTGAGAGGAAAACTTCATGGGAGGGTCAACAGCCCAATGCTGTAAGGAACCCAAACTTCAGAAAAACCCAAAATTCAAACGTTGGTAGGGCCAGTCCAGACCAAGATATTGGGCCTCCTTTTCAAGAAAACTATGTGGAGGCATCTACATCCGCTAAGCCCACAAACAGGACGCATATGAACCTGATAGATTCAGAAAATGAATAGCAAATCTTCCTCGCGGAAGAAGACCGACCATACCTTGATAGAAAACTATTCCGCACCAAATCGGGAGAGTCCTTTGACTTTAAACAAGGATATGACACTGCTATATACGAGGTACACAAGCAATACAAATTAAGAACAAGAACTGTTGATGTTCCCCCACCTAGCAGAACAAAAGATAGCAAAAAGCTCAAAAAAACTAAAGGGAGGATCACCAACAATCAGCCAACTGGTAGCTCTGTTCCAAACCCCCATCAGGTTACCGTGGAGGATGTAACAGAGACATACTCTCCTATTAATCACCCTCTGTCCCCCTCCCACCCAAGAGAAAACCTGAATAGCATCCCCGAACATCTTCCCAAAACAGAAATACCACAAACGGTCATACACCGTGATACTGACATTCCAAAAGAGAACATAGAGAGTATGCCTGAAAAAGAGAAATTCACCACTGTCAACACCAAGAACTCAGTGGAAAAACCATTCAGTTTAGAAGCAGAGATTGGAAAACTCAAGATTTCCATTCCCCTCTCAGAACTGGCTAAGCATGATATATATAGACAACAAATTCAAAGGTCGCTTCAATTACCAAAAGTAAGGGATGATGTAAACATTTTAGATGATACCCCTGAACTACTGTTCGGGCCAGAAGTTGACGGAAAAACAACATACGGACCTATTCCACCTTTCTATGTCAGCCTACACATACATGAAAAAATACTTCATAATGCTATGTTTGACTCAGGTGCCTCACATAACCTTATGCCCAAAGCTGTAATGGAAAAGTTGAATCTCGATATCACCAGGACCTACAAAGATCTGTATTCTTTCGATTCAAGTCAGGTCAAATGTTTAGGATTGATCAAAGACCTTTGTGTCTCTCTAGTCCAATTCCCCAACGAGACAATCTTGATGGACGTAGTAGTTGCCGACATACCTACAAAGTATGGTATGCTTCTATCCAGATCGTGGGGAGCAAAATTGCAAGGATCCCTTCAACTTGACCTCTCTTATGCCACTATATCTGTCTTTGGGCAACCAAAGAGACTTTATAGACAAACATTAATGAAGTATGTGGTAAGCAGTGAGGAAAAACTCCAAAATTTTCCAATATACTCAATCCATTCTGATATGGATTCTTTTATTTTATTTAATGATAACCCCAGCCCTCCAACTGATGATAAGCCGTTATCTTTGGAGCAAGGAACAAACGCCAATGAGGAATCAGTTGCCAATACCCATGAAATTGTCTCAACAGCTAAGGCAACCAACAAGCAGCAAGAAGAAAATCCCGAAACAGAAATTACCAGTCCTCCCGTTCCCCATACAACTGAAACTCTCAATACAAACCTTGAACGAGAATCCACATGGTATTTGGAGTTTGATGGTTCAGTTAACAAGTTAGGAGTAGGGGCTGGAGTGTGGATTTACAATACTCATGAAAATCGCGCACAAGGCTATGCCTATAGACTCAATTTCAGGTGTACAAACAATATGGCGGAATATGAAGCTCTTCTCTTAGGTCTCAAGTTGCTCAAAACCCTGGGAGCTACTACCATCTCCATCCTAGGTGATTCGGACTTGATCATACAACAGATAAAGGGTAACTTTGTCGCTAATGATAGCAGAATGAGAGCTTACAGAGCTGCTGCCAGCGAATTACTCAGCGCCTTCAATGAATTTGAGCTGGCCAAAATTATGCGAGACCATAATATTCATGCCCATAGCCTAGCCACCTTCACTAGCACATGTAAGCTTTCCTTCGAAACAAATCACCATTTCACTGCTGAAATAAAACACAGACCTTCGGTCCCTAACAACGTCAAGGATTGGTAGGTATTCCAAGATGATGCCCAGATTAACAATTTTTTGACTCTGGAGGACAAATTCTCCAACACAAACATTGACATGGATGCGATAGCCGAATCACAACAGTTAGCAGAGTAAAAACACCTGACTCTAATAGCTGCAACAGCTAAACAAATCCTAAGCCCGACTGTTTTCGACACTACAAACATAGGGCAGCTGAAACAAATTTGTTCACAGAAAATAGCCAAGATAAAGGATGAGTTTATTGATCTGAAAGGTAATGTTCTGCCTACTAGCCTTACTCCATTGGAAGACATGTTTGATGACAACGATGTGGCCAAAAAACCAAAGATGGAACCTTTGAATGCTGCCATAGAAGAACACAACATAGGAACAGCAAAACACCCCAGAACGATTAAATTATCCAAAAATCTGCCTCCTGACCAAAAACCGAAATATGTGGATTTGTTCAAAGAATTCCAAGATGTATTTGCCTAGAGTTATGAGGAATTGAAGTCCTATGACACTTCAGTAATCCAACATACCATTCCCCTAAAACCAAATCAAAAACCATTCAAACAAAAACTCAGAAGAATCAACCCCGTGCTTCTTCCTTTGATTGAAAAAGAAATAAAGAGAATGTTTGAAGCAGGTATCATTGTGCCCATTAGATTCTATGAATGGGTATCTAACTTAGTTCCCACCAGAAAGAAATAGGAGAGATAAGACTGTGTGTAGACTTGAGAAATTCAAACCAGGTCTCTCTAAAAGACCACTACCCATTGCCCAAAATGGATCATATCTTGCAAAGAGTAGTGGGTTCCTCTAGAATTTCTTTACTAGATGGAATTTCAGGATTTAACCAAATCCTTGTTCACCCAGTGACCAGGACAAAACAACTTTTACCACACCCTAGGGAACATTCAAGTATGTTAAAATGCCTTTTGGGTTAAAAAACATCGGTGCTACCTTTCAAAGGGCAATGGATATTGCGTTCGCTAAGGAGATACATGATTTCCTCGTAGTATACCTTGATGACCTGACCCCATTCTCCAAATCCGACCATGAGCACCTTAAGCACTTAAGGAAAATTTTCATGACATGTAGGAAATACGGCATTTCCTTGAACCCTAAGAAGTCCCTGTTTGCCCTAGAGGAAGGCAAGCTTTTAGGGCATATAATATCAAAAGATGGGATTAGAATTGACCCAGAAAGAATTCAAGCTATCCTCCAAATCCCTTACCCAAGAAACATAAAAGAATTGCAAGCATTCCTCGGAAAGATCAACTTCCTAAGGAGATTTATCCCAAATCTAGCCGAGCAAGTAAGGCTATTGAGCAACATGCTAAAAAAGGACGCCAAGGTAAGATGGTCTCTTGAAGCCAAGTAGGCTTTCAAGAGTATAAAAACTGCCCTAACTCAAACAGCTGTCCTTACCAGTCCTCAATTCGACAGAGATTTTATCATTTTTTCCTTCACATCTGAACACACTATAGCTATTTTCCTTCTACAGAAAGATGGTCAGGGCAACGAGAAGCCAATTGCTTTCTTCAGCCAAGCTTTGAGAGATGCACCCTTGATATTTCAGATTATGGAGAAGCAAGCCTACGCCCTGGTCAAAGCCATCAAAGATTTCAGAATTTACATTCTATACTCCCATGTGATTGCCTATGTCCTTAATGCTGTTGTACAGGATATACTAACCCAAGAGGGATTGGAAGGCAAAAGAGGCAAGTGGATTGCCAGCATCCTTGAATATGACATTGAGATAAAGCCCACCAAGCTCATAAAAGGACAAGGGTTAGCCAAGCTAATGTCAGAAACAAACTTTGAAGCATTAGACATTAATCAACTGGACAATGAACCGGAGCTGGCGACTCCACAGATCAGTGAAACCTTCATGCAATCCCCTTGGTACGCTGATATTTGCTTTGTATTATTAAACCTGTGTGCTCCCCCAAGATTGTCCAAAACCAAGAAAAGATTTCTAAAGATGAAATCATCAAACTTTTGCGTCATAGATGGTACTTTATTTTGGAAAAATCATGAAGGTATTTTGCTTAAATGTTTAACTATAGATGAAACTAACACCATCACGAAAGAATTTCATGCAGGGGACTGTGGAGGACACTTATATTGGAAATCCACGGCCGACAAGATCCTATGGGCTGGTTATTACTGGCCCTCTTTATTTGTAGATGTAAAGAAGTTTGCTGTCTCATGCCACAAATGCCAAATCTTTGAAGGGAAAAGAAAACTACTGCCTTTGCCCCTTAAGCCCATTTCAACTGAGAAACCTTTTCAACAATGGGGTCTTGACTTCATTGGAGAAATCCATCCCTCTTCCTCAGGCCAACACAAGTGGATTTTAACGGCCACCGATTATTTCACCAAGTGGATCGAAGCCATCCCATGTAGGCAAGCCAATGGCTCCACCATTATCCAATTCCTTGAGAGCAATATCCTTTCTAGATTAGGCTGCACTGAGAAAATTATCACTGACAATGCCGCGACTTTCAAATCCAAAAAAATCATCAATATTTTCCATAAATACCACATCACCTTAGGACACTCCACATCTTATTATCCACAAGGTAATGGCTTGGCCGAATCGTCCAACAAAAGCCTCATCAATATCGTAAAGAAGATGTTGGAAGAAAACAAAAAGAACTGGCACAAAAAGCTCATAAATTCTCTATGGGCAGATAGACTTTCCACCAAAAAATCCATCGGGATGAGCCCTTATGAACTTGTATATGGCATGGAAATCAATTTTCCTTCATCTTTGGGCATAACTATTATCAAATTGTTGCGAGAAATTCAGGCTGAACCGAATGACATGCAGAGAAGAGTTAATCAAACCATTCACCTCCAGCAAACCAGAGAACAAGTCTTCAACAGAGCTCAGATACTGTAGGAAAAACTCAAGAAAATGTTTGATAAGAAGACCAAAGCAGAGGATTTCTGGGTAGCCAGCAAAGTTCTAAGATGGGATTCATGAAGAGAAGACAAGGAAAAAAGCGAAAAATTCGATTTTCTGTGAAAAGGTCCATACATTATCAGCGCTGTGCAAGGCAATAACACCTATTTTCTCAAATATCTAGATGACAGCACAACTGAAGAAGGCCCGGTCAATGGTCGGATGCTGAAGCACTACAATGATCCTCTTGCGTGAAAAGAGCAGATGGCGGTTTATTTTTTACATAATTGTATATATCAGTATTTTGATTTTTGTAAGAATCCATAATGCTGGAGCACACAGAAGAAAGCAGGCGGCGCTTTACAGTTTAACAGTAGCACAAGCGAAAGAAATGAGCTGTTACCAAGTCTAAAAGTTCAAATCAGTCCAGCAGCTGGTGAAGACGATTTTGCAGAAAACAGTAACAACTAAAGACAAAGGCATTCTGACCTGCTGTTCTTGGCTTCTCACAAGGAGAAACCATCCCCAAGTGGAGCCGCTGTTAGCCTCCTGCTACAGCAGGTTACTCATATTTCATGATTGACATTTTTACAGGCCGAATATGTCATTCTTTGCATGCTGCAATGTTCCATATTTGCTTAACAGTCTCCAAGCGAAGAAGGCTACTCAGAGTTCATTCAATTGCCTTCCAAATTTTTGAGAAGTTATCCCGGTATCGCCAATTCTCAGTTAAAGGGAGGTCCAAACAGCTTAATCTTGGTCTCCCTAGGTTTAAATTTCCTGTTCTTGAATACAGAGAATGTAAATCTGTCCAAACAGCTTAATCTTGGCAGATTCTTAGATAGGTAGAGTAGCAGAGGAGCCCAACAGTTTAATCTGGGCCCTCGGATGAAATAAGGGTAGTCTGTAGATAGGAAAGCATGAAAATAAAAATAGAATGATGGGTTTGCAAGTCTAAGTGCACCCAAATTAAAAGAAGAAAAAATGCTAGGTATGTAGGCTGGGTAGGTAGTTTTGAGGTTGTTGAATCCTAAATTGCTGATTAGTTCCAAATTTCCAGGCGTCATCTTTACTCAAGACACAAACAGCAGGGGTATAACTAACTCCCTTTCTCCACTTTCCCCCAATCATTAACTAACTTCCCCAAAAGAGGTCAAGATCTGCTTGATACCTCTTAAGTTTCATCATTTTCATAGCATTTGCTTAGGTAAAGATCTGCTTTACTCAAAGTTGTTCCATACTCTCTCTGAAGAATGGTTCTATCCCCTTGTAACAGCCTAAGGTCTCCTGAACTTAGCGCTTTCTTACCATCTCCATATTAACCACTAACACTATTATTTAGCTCCCTATATTTTCCCATCCCCCTACTAATATTATGTAAATCATCCCCTATGTAAATATCCCTCCCTTTGGTTGAAAAATAACCATAAGTACCCCCGGGAATTGCTCAGTTTACCTGAAACTTAGCAAGAACCCTCATGATGTCCCTTCAAACCATCTTCCAAATACAATGGACTCCCTCCAGAGTATAAAATCCCTTTGAGGAGATCGGACCCCTTCCGAAGCCTCAAATGCCTTTCACACCCACTTACTTACTCCTTCAGACCACAACAAACCCCTTGCTCACTTCCTTAACACTCTGCAGACCATAGAAAGCCAGATCGCATCGCAAGATCGCAGTATCCTCCCAATGCAAGTTATGACCCATCTATTTCCACCCGACGCGATATCACGATATCGGCGATCGGCAGTCGCAAGCACCAAATTTCCCAATGAAACACCTTTCCGTTCCCCGCCGATGGGATATTGCGATCGCATCGCCTTCAGTATCAGCACCTCGCCATGTCACTTTTGTACCAGGGACCCACCGCAGGCTGATGTCATCTGCCGTACTACTGACATCATGCTGACGTCAGCAGCTAGAAAGCCGAAAATTCGCGCAGGAAGAGAAATCGCACTGCGGAGCTCCAGAACAAGAAACAGAGGCAGTTTTCGATGCGTGATTAGCACGAAGCGCTAATCACACATCGCTACAGGAAATAGGCTATTTTTGGGGAATCTTTGGGGAATCTTTTGATTCCTTAGCCCGTTGTGCGCCGAAAAAGCCCGAAAAATCGCCCGATCGTGCCAAATTGATCCGAATTAAAGACAGCAGAGGATCGATGACAGAGTTTAAAGTGTATGAGATCAAATCATCAGGTATCAAGCATGTCAAAGAGTATCAGTAGGCGGCGGAAACCATCAATGTAGCGGCAAAGAGTATCAATGAAAATCTTAAGCAGCGGCCCGAAGCAGGAGAACCTTTAATACCTTCCAGCAAAGTCAAAGAAAGAGAGTGAAGCCACTCAAAGCCCTCAAATCATAATCATTGCACATTTAACTCGCACCAGAGCAGAACTACAGATCCCTAAGCACAATCATTCCAGCAGCACCGCATCAAGCCTCCAAGGGCCACATTGTAGTCTTTTCTGATTCAGCTGCCTCTAGCGCAGCCAAAAGGACTTACCTTCATTTAATTCCAGCAACACTTAGATTTTTGAAGAGCTTTTCTAGCAGACCTGTTTAGCTCAATTGTAATGAATGTCTTTCCGATATTTTTCTTATATATACCACCTTGAACAATGTAGTGAGGGGTTGGTTGGTTGGTAGGTTGGTTAGTCAGTGAGTCTAAGACATTGCTTAGTCTACTTCCCAGCAATTTCTCCAAGCAGAGACCCGCACTGTAACTATCATATTTTCTATAATCAAAGATTGTTGAAAGCGTGGATTTCGAAACTACTTGATGTGTTCATTTGGCCAAGGAGTGATTATGGAATTCCTATGCTTCTACATGATTCAATAAGTGTTTCTCTCCTCTTTTAATTTTCACGTTTTTATGACCATTCCGCCTTCTAAATTGCAGGAAAAAAGAATAGCTTAAGATTTGTTTCACTACACCTTAAGTTCAATTTTTGCATTTTTCTATGTTTTCATCAGAAATAGCTATGAGCATGTATACTTAAATGATCTTGTTTACGCTGTTTCTTTCACATATGAATGAATATTTAGGAATTCTTAACTACTCCTAAATCACCATTCATCCATTTCTCCTCTTTTTCAGCATGATGAAATGATTCTCCTTTGCCTTTCATCCCTGATTTTCATTCCATCTTTTCAGTAGATCGATAATTGTATCCAGTGTGGTTATCCCGCTCCATAATCCCCTTGTGACCAAGAAAACGCAATAGCAAGCCTTAATCCATGACTCCACGCCCAATGGTTTGAAACTTATCACACCTTACCTTGCCTCTTTGCTTGAGATTCCTACCTTCCATCCAAACACAAACAAAAACCCCTGAGCCAAAAGCTAGCCTAAAATCATCAACAAATCTGAATCATTATAGAGAGAGCCCTCTCTGATTGCAGGTGGGCTAGAACCTGCAATCCAAAGATTGGTTTGTGGTTACCTCAATCGTATCCCTATAAGGAGCCTAGGGACAACCTGAGTGATAACAGGCACGAAACCTGATGAGTTAATCTTAGCCAGCGTTGTAAGTGCATGTGCAAGTGTGGTGGATTTTAGGATATGGGAGGAAAATTCATGGACAGGTTGTTAAGCTTGGATTTGAGTCAAATGTATTTGTTGGGACTGCTCTTGTTGATATGTATGCCAAATGTGGGAGAGTAGATGGTGCATGCCAAATGTTTGATTTAATGCTGATTCAAAATATTGTTTCTTGAACTGCCATGGTTGCAGGATATGCCCAAAATGGGCAAGTGGACGAGGCCACAAGGTATTTTAATCGAATTCGCCAGACCGGTATGAAGCCAAATGAGTTGACATTTGTCAGTGTCGTCAATGCGTGTGTTATTCTCATTGATTTGAGGTTTGGCAGGCAGGTCCATGCGTACATTATCAGAAGTGGATTCCAGTCCCAAGTTTCTGTGTGCAATGCTATTGTTACAATGTATGCCAAATGTGGAGGCATAAAATATGCATGGAAAGTTTTCGAGAAGATGATTGAGCATGATGTTGTCTCATGGAATGCAATGATTGTTGGTCATGCTCAACATGGGGATGGAGTGGAAACCTTGAGACTGTTTGAGCAAATGGTCGATTCCAACCATTACTACTATAACCTCCCACTACTATAACCTCTTGGCTAGGCGCTTAGATATGACCATTCTGCTATATATGTGAATTGGGGTGATGTGAACCAAAAACCTCTTCACATATAATACTTCATTTACTTACACAACCATCATTAGTTGAGTTGTCCCA